>CM038463.1:47593966-47812596 GCA_021464415.1 Lonicera japonica
TATAAATTAGTTTTGGAGCACACTTTACGCGTGCGGAATACAATACTTATAATAATATATTTGACCAAGTTAAAACTAAAACACACACATTGTTATTTTAGAGGTGAACAATGACAAGATATAATAGGTCTAAAAAAGTCATGTGTCCTCTAACAGTCATATAACCATGTGTTTTTGAAAAAATTATAATTTAATATGTTTGCCAAAAGAAAATGTAACTTAATATGTATAGCAGAAAATTAAAAAGATACAGCTTAATATGCCAGCCAGAAAATTAATTAGAAGAACATAATTTAATATGTCTACTAGAGAATTAATAAGAAAAGCTTAACATAATATGTGTGTTTGCTATTATGGGCGAATTGTGTCTTAAACATATTTGCAGTTCCAGCCTCATAATATGTTTAGTTAGTATGATATATTTTCTTCCTGTGATTTTTTTTTGAATAATTCTTACGTTATCTTCTTATTTAATTTTCTTGTGATATATGTTTAAATTGGTTTGAATTTATTTTCATTAAATATAATTTCGAATTTAATTGCAAATTTATTTTCTTCTATTTATTTTTAAGAGGGGTAGCATTAGAATTTAACATAATTAATTGAAATAATAAAATAATTATTCTTTTGTCCTTGATTAAAAAGTTGTCATTTAAACGGATTTCTTTAATTATAACTACTATTTATGTAATGTCATTTATTATTATTTTCTAAAAAAAAAAGGGACTGTAATATTATGATTTTTTTAATTTTTTTTTTTTTAAAAGAAGTTTAACCCCAAAATTCAACTAGCACGTAATTTTCTCAATATGCATATGATTATACTTGCACGTATTACGATCACCAACAAACCACTTTCTTTCATCTTGCATTGTCTAAAACTTATAAATTTATATAATGTCACGTGATTATTTTGAAAAAACATGAACGAATTACTAAGTATCGATATATAGGAAACACCGGGTTGTGTCGCAAACTAGGTCGCTCTCTTTAAGACGTTTCGCTGCTCTGCTCAGTGTTTGTGCTAGTAGTTCGCAATGGTCACGCCGTCCCCAGGATACAACAGCCCAGATTTTTCCTCTATCTCGATGTTCCTTGCACCGTGAAAAATCGGAATTCTCACTTCCTTTATTATTCAGCCGGAACCGGTAAACTAATCCCCTTGTCGGAGGCAAAAAAAAAATTTGGTTATTTTTTTCAAGCTCGGTGGTAGTACGTATCAATGGAGGGGTGGTAGTATGTATCAATGGAAGGTTTTCGTTGTTATCGATAATCGACGAAAAATATTTTTTTAAGGAAGAAAAATATTTCCGTTGCGTTGAGGCGTTGAGGGAGAGAAAAAAGGGATAGAGGGAGAGACTCCTCTATGCACAACAACGGAAGGCAAAGACGAAGTCAACAATATAATTTCGAAATTCAAAATTAAAAGAAAAATAATTTTATTTTTAATAAATAAAATTTTTCAAAAGTATTTTGTCCAAAAAAATAGTAATTAACCCAAAGTAAGCCCGAGCCCGGCCCGCCCGCACGTATGGTGAACCACACTCATCCAAGTCCTCACCCAATAGCACAAAATTCTAATACCCAAAGGGCTCAAGCCTTTAGGCAAATTCACCGTTATAAAAACCCATGAAAGTTTTTATTCCTCTCCTATGTGGGTTTTAGGAAAACTCACTTGTGCTTGCTTTAGTTTTGTCTCATTTTCTTCTTCTCCCATTTTTTCAAATACACACAAATCTTCAATAGATTATCATAAGCCCAAACGTTAAATATTAACAAATCATTTTAAACACAAGCTTTTAGCCTTCGAAAACTTAATAAGCACCCTTGACTCAGAGAAAAAGTTCATCTCCTTAGTAAAATTTTCTTATTTTTATCGATGAATTTATTTAATTTTAATTTATTGCAAACGCGTAAAAGCCTTTACTCCTCTGTGTTTGTTAATAGCGAAGGATTGAGTTGCCATTCAAAAATTATTTTTATCTTCTAGAAAATTATACAGATAAGTAGACTAACAAAGAATTGGGACATTGGGGAAACTAAGTTTTCATTATAGAAGTGATTATCATTTGAATGCCGGAAATGATAAATTAATTATAAAACGTATCTTCACAGCTCATAATATGTTACATTGGCGCTAAGTAGAACACATGGTGTGACCAAAATTACCTATATTTTTACCGCAATAGCTTTGAAACTTTGCGTGGTGAAGTTAAAATTTTTAACTTCTTTATTTCGGTTTAACTTATAATTCTAATCAGTAGATGATGTTCCGGACTTGCTACACTTTTGCTTCCCTATCTTACGACTATGATAATTTTGAATTATTTCATAAAATATAGTTAAAAATAAATAATCACTATAATTTTTTTCTTTATGGTTTAAAGTCATTCTGTATGTAGTTAACTCCTGTAAAAATGTATAACTAGGTTTTGCAAAAGTATTGCCAAAAACGAATTGGAATATTATTATTTTTTTAAGATGATTTGAGACAGATATTATATTCGGATATAGACTCACTGGTGGTGGAAGAGTGTAATTTGACTTTTCAGTTTGTCTTAAAAAACTTTTATTCAAACAAATGTAACATTTGTTCAAAAAAAAAAAACAAATGTAACATTAAACAAATGCAAACAACATATAAATGTGACCGGTTTATTTTACAAAAATTTAAGACTAGCATTTTTGCTCTCTTAGAATATGTTAAGAATTTAATAAATAAATATAATATACTAAAAAAAAAGGGCTAACACAACCAAAATGGGTGATGATAAAAGTAGGGGTGCATGATTAAACCGAAGAGCCAAACTAATATCGCTTTAATAGGATGATTTAGTTTGGTGTATAAAATTAATTGGATTGGTTTAAATGACTTCGGCTTCGGCGATTGGATCAAATTAACCAATCCTAAACTAAGAATACATATATAATATGTAGTCTTTAATATTATTGGTGAACTTTTCTACAACTATTCTAAATCATAAAAATAGTATAAATGAGAAAAATAAATCATTAATCCTAATCAAAATTTAAAAGAGATTTCACTACCTAAGAACTCTTATCCTACTAAAACTTGATTAATCCTAATCTTTTAACAATTGACTCAAGTGTTGGCCCTCAGCATTAAAAATAAATTTATCAACTATAGGCTCATTAATTTCAAGAAAGATAAAAATAATTAACTATTGGCTAATTGAAAATATGTCTTACATCTCTTAGTTCAACTTTAATTATTTTTTTTCATATTATTAAAACTTGTAAAGGTTAACACAATCCTAATCAATTCATTGTTTGGATTGATTTGTCTTTTTAATTAGTTTGGATTGCAATTAAATTTGTTTAGTTCACGTAGTAAACTGATCTAATTTGAATCGCATGTATCTCTAAATAAAAGCACCCCCAAAGTGTAACATCACAAACACATGTACTACCATTTAAACATAACGTACAACCACCACAATACATGCATGTGGCAGTAAACCTACATTTTAAAAATGCTTTTATCATCATCCAACTAGAATAATTCCACTCGCAACACTTGGTAGCACCATAAAGAAGAAGGCAGCTTATGGAACAAAGGACAAAGCAGTCCACAAACAGAATTTGCAATAACAAGAAGACGCATTAAATAAAACCCTAAAAAAATTATCATAGTAGCCTTCGAAAGTGTAGCATTAACAAAACAACTAAATCTCAACTGTACCGATCGATCAGTCTGAAAATAGCCGTAGCATGTAAATTAACAGCCGAACGAACCAAAAATTTAATAAACCGAGCTTGCGCCAATAAAAACATTTCGCATATTGGTTGCATTTCATCTTAAACAAACCTGAAAGTCCACTTTTGCCATTCATATCTGGACACACCTCTGAATTAATAAAGATCATAAAGAAACACAAAGAACACCACCACCACCAAGCCTTGGCTAAATATAGTTACAATTACAGACTAAATTATTGATTTTATTATTTTCAAGTTTCTTCCTGTGTTCCAAAATCAAGGGTTTGGCAACTGAACTCCGTATATCAACCGTTTTCCACTTTAGATCAGAGATGCCAATCTGATTACCATTATTCTTATTTGTTATTATTCATTCAAGCTTAAGAAACACCCAAAAAGAAAAAGAAAGAAGAAAATGAACACAAACAATGTGGCCACAATTCACATCTCCCCCAATCAAACAGCACCAGCCAGCCATAATATATGTCGGTTCTAAAAGCAAAAGCCATTAACTTCTTTGATCATTCAATTCCATTCCAAGTTTTATCTTTGAGGTGGGTCCACTGTCCGAACGTTCGCACCCGTCATTCCCTCAATACGATCTTTGGTTATCTCCACGAAATGACCCACTATTTCGTAAAACTGCTTCAGCCCCGAAAGCGGTAGAATGATGGACGACCGATCAGAACCTGCCACCTGCAACACCCACTCATCCGTGCCATTCCATCCACTAATTAATCAAATTTCGTCAATAACTAATCTCCAGCAAACACACATATGTATATGCACATACATGAGTGTTTCACGTATACAGAATCTTTTTAGATGCATACTCTACGTTCTGATTGGAAGAAATATTCATATCATACTAGAAGTTGGAAAAGAGACGATTAGTTTAGTGGCACGTTCATCTTTTCCTTGTTTCTCATAGAAAAAATTTCTATCTGCTACCCAAAGATTTGGACTCCATGGAAACCCAACAAGTAAAAGAACATCTTAGTATCTTACCAAATCAATCATCTCATTTTCCAACTTCTCATAAAACCTGGCTGTTTTTCAATCATTTTCCAACTATGCAATCAAATGCACCCAAAATTTTAACAACAGAAAAATGTTTCCAAGGTTTTAGCAACAAAAGTTTTCGTCGCTACATTGCATATCCGCATGCTCATCATATGCACCTAAAGGGATCTAATATACATACGTATATATGTATAAGATAAACAAACACACGAACCTCAGATATTCTTAAGAAATGACCCCTGTTGTTGCTACCAAGATCAAAGAAGAACCTTTTTTGATCAGCCCTTATCACTTTTGAGACCCCTCCCCCCAAGCTGCTGTTAGCACCAATTTCATCTTGTGCGGGCAGAGTCAGAGGCAAAGGCAAATCGACCGACCTGTCTACTACTACGTTGTTCAAGTCAGATGCCGAAGTAGGAGGGGCTTCTTGAGAACTGTGGCCTGATATGAAACCTGCCCCAACATCATCTGAAAGCCCCACTATACGTTCTGCCGCTTCTGAATTTTGCTGCTGCTGTTGCTGCTTTTCAAACAAAAACCCATGCACACATAAACGATGATCATGATGATAAAATACATATATATATGTATAAACAATTTTTTTCCTAAAAAAAGAAAAGAAAGAAGAAGAAAAGGAAAATGGGCCATATACCTGATTGGGGAGGACGAAAAGCCTTGAAGTTTCATTAATCTCAGCCAAAATGTTCCTGAAAGCTGCCCAACCTTCATCTCTGGCACTTCCTGCTGGAACTATTATAGTACTTCGGTTTCTGCTAACAGATGCTTCCGAAACCTGCACCATCCAAATCCACCATTTCCTCTCTATTATTACAACAAATAAACGTCCCAAGAAACCTGCACCATCCAAACCACAGTGTACTTCCACAATCTTTTTTCTTTTTCAAGGATACACCAATTTCAACATAATCAATGGTTAACATGTTTGTAAGTTTCTATTATAATTAATATTAGTGTTTTTGTTTCTCATAAATAAAAAATAAATAAAAAGAACAATAACTATTTATTATCGCAAAATGTGGTATATTGATTAGGTCCCGGCATACAAAAACACTTTAATTTGGAGTGGAGGGTGCTTATAGTGCTAACTAAAGGCATCGCATTGATGCAGCGTAAGCATCAATATCTTTCTTACTAGATTCTTCCGCCCCACTAAATTTTCCTGAGAGACCAGGAGCATAACCCTAGTAGACCACCACCATTCACTTGATACAAAAAGAAACAGATGCCAAATCCAAAATATCTCTGTCAAGATAATGTACTCAAGACATGCATCCATACATAGTGAAATTTACATTGAAACTCGAAAGCAAATGCATCAGTGCGGAAATCAATAAGCACGATCTCAAGTTCAATTCCCCACTATGTCAAGATTCTTGGGGCCACTGGGGCGTCTCCCAGTCAATAAGCACTAGGGCCTCGTGGAATTAGTTGGGGTGAGCCTAGATACCCACGGTTATTAAAAAAAAATGTTCAACGTTGGTTGAAGAGAAAGCAGGAGGAGACGTGTTATATCATCTCAAATTTCATCACACTGCATGATTGCAAGTAACTTGATGAAAGTGACAAGGAGAACGGAAGGGGCAACTTTCTTCAAATCTCTCAAGGAAAATAGTTACTGTTGTTTGGATGAGGATTTTCGGAAATAAAAAGGGGTAGATTTGTGGAAATTTATAAGCAATTCTTTAACAATAAAGGAGCAGTTATTATAGTTCCTGAAGGGGAGCAAAATTCAAGGATTGATCAAGGATGCAGGAATCATGAGAAAAAATATTAAGCATAAAATGAACAAAAAGAGTTAGACATGGAGAGGGGGATTACAGAAGCGAAGCATGGTTACTTAAGAATACTGCCGACTACAAAACACGAAAGAAATTGATAAGAAACAAGCAGAAAACTACTAGTATCACAGTACAAATTCTAAGAATCGCTCCTAGAAAATTTTAGGCATCACACCTAGGGCCAAGATTGTATCACACAACCTTTAAAGAAATGCTGCAAATTTAGTGTAAATTCATTCACATCCAAAATAGGATATTACAAGCCAATATACAGAGTTTATGATGATTTTTGGCCTCCTAGGTAACAATAAAGAACACTTGAGACTTCTACCCTTTCCAACTCTTTTAATGATATACATTGTAAATTTGTAAAACTTCTAGACTAGTACATAAATCCTACAAATTTATGATCAACACCCATTTTCAATTGTGATTGCTCAACACATTGCATTTTGGTTTCAAGACTGCGTAGCATAAGCAACTTTGTGTTTCGCATAAGCAATTGGGACATGTAATTTTTATAATTAAAAAAAAATATCAAAGAATATGTAATGGAGAAAAATAATCAATTGAGTCCATTAAAATTCAGATAACTAATCACCATATTATGGTATAGATATTATCGGCATATAGTTACTAGTTAATAACCCCTGCCAAAGGCACTATTCAGCAAAAAACATCTTGTAATCTCAACCACACAATCTTTTATCTCTTATGATATAGATTTAGTATTGTGGTATCAATATTGAAATAGATCTATTACGGCCTAAAAAAATTCATTGTCTAACAATCCTGGGCAACATGTAATAGTTTGGCCAATTAATTATGATATCAATGACAAATCAGTCTGCTTAAATATGTCTACTAACGTAACTAAAAGTTTCAAAAGGGGAATAAGTTAAGAGTGACAAAGAAGGAGAAACAAAACACTAAGGGTGTGTTTGATTGGCATCATTTTCCATGAAAAATGAGCCATTTCCACTTGATTTGATAACTTAAGGTGTTTGATTGGCTTTTTTTTCCAGACAATTCAATTCCCACTTTTGGCTCACACATGTGCATTTTCAAGGCAATTGAGGAAAATGTTTTCTTTGGGAGGGAGGTGGTTTTTTGTTTTCCATGCTTGGGCACGGTTCACGAGACAGGGTTTTTACAATTTTCTACATTAAAAATGCCATAACTTAAAATATAAAATTCAAAATAATATAAAAATTTAATATTTAAAATATACTAATCAAGGTCAATTAAACAAGATCCATCATGAATATATAATTATATATAAAAAAAATACCAATAATTTTTTCTACATTAAAAATGCCATAATAAAACCAATATTTTCCGGGTAGAAAATTAAGGCAATCAAACACACTGCATTACATTTTCCATGCAACTCAATTCTAGGCAATTCAATTGCCGGTAACTTATTTTATTTCCATGCAAATTCCACACTTGCAATCAAACGCACCCTAAATTCTTCTACTCAAGAACAAAGGGAAGAGGCTCAGAGAGAGTGAGGCAAACCTTGAAATAAAACATCTATCCAGGCAATCCCTTCAAACCCTCGACTATGGGAATGAAAGCCGAGAACTATGAAGTTGCCAGCCATAGAGAGAGAGAGAGAGAGAATAAGTTTTGAATGGATAGCAAATAGGTTTTAGGTTTAAAAACGACTTCTTAGTTTAAGAAAAAAAAAGAAAATTAACTGAGTTCCATATTTTTTGGTCTCTTAAGGAAAGACTAAATAGTGATCGCTATTCTCTGTTTCACGCATAATACGCGCAATTGTGGCGCAATAGACGTGCACTAAACAAAGACTACGCTAAATTTCAAGCGCCTTAGTGCGTTTTCCCCAAAAATCACGCTAAAGCACACAATGAAGCGTATAGCATTACACTATTGAGAACACTGACCAACACTAATTACTAAAGACCCATCTACATTAAATGCATGAATCCTAGATATTCATGAACCAATACCTTCCACATCTAGATTTCATCATTATACTTGTTACGATAAAAACTCATAATAATCGTGTAAAGCCCAGCAACCCCCTTGTAGATTTGAACTTGTCTTTCCTTATGTTTCTTAAGGTTTGCAACAGTTACAAAGAAAGTCCAAAAAGTTTCAGCGCAGAGAGTGAGAGGAAGCCAGTTTAGGGTTAAAAGCCCAAGTGAGTTCAAGTGAGGGTCATGGGTAATTAAAGCTAAATAAATACACAGGTATAATGTAAACGTATGTGAAGCTTCTTCTAAAAAGGATGTCTTGGGAGATAACTTTGAAGACGACGTTGAGTCGTTGAGAACACCGTAAGTAACGAGGAAGGAAATTCCAGCAGATGAGACACCACGCATAAATTGAAGAAGAATGGGAACAAACCAAAGATGATAATAAGGTCCAATCTCCTGTCAACAAAAAAAAAATTAGGTCCAATCCTTAACCTGAATCTTACCTTGAGGAGTCGTAGGAGGATTTATGCTCTGAATATGATCCCAATTCGAAGGCATCCTATCACCTATGAAAGGGATTGAACAAGTCCAGAAATTATTTCAGACAGAAATCAAAGACCTTTCAAGGGAGACATCTCAAGTGGAAGCTTTTGAATCTTGAATTAGTTGGAGACGGGGCAAGGGGGTCTCTCCAGGGGTGGGCGAGTTACAAGTATGAGACCTAACCACCACAAGAGATTCACCAACCAAAATGAGTTGACCAGACTGCCAATCTACAATATGATTGCCACTGTGGTTTAAATTCTAATGGAGTTTCTTATGAACTATTGCTAGATAGGTCGGTATCTTGTCAAATAATTTAGAAAATCTAACAAAGGAGTTTTGAGTGAGAACAATAGGAACAGGTTCGAAAAAAATCTTAAAGATCTAAATGTCGCAATAATTCCCATACAAAATAAAAAGAAAGGAATGATTTCAATGGCTAACAAGTCTCGTCATAAAGGGAAACAAGAATAAAATAATCAGTTCGGGGTCTAGCAAGAGAATGGACGTAAAATTCTTAATAGTTGGAATGTTTGAGGTTCAAGGGATAGGAGTAAGTAGCATTCCAATTTACTACTCGTCTTGTTTCAAAACTAGAAGGCTTGTAGCCAAAAAATTGAGAAGTTAATCAAAAACTCTGTAGAAAAAGAAAGACTATCCAGTAAACTGGACGCCTCTTTACCAAAAAAGAAAGGGGGTTTGTGCTGGCAAAGAGAAACATAATTTAAAAAAAAAAAGACAGCCCTTCTTGGCTAGTGGCTGCTGTGTTCCCCTTCAGAACAAGGTTCTATTTGGTCCAAAATCTTAAAAAAGCAAATCTAGTATCCATTCAAATACGTGGGACCACTATAACGTGGAGGAAGTATAAAGAAGTCACTTTTCGGAAGATTGTTGGGTCAGTAATTTTCCCTTAGTCTATTTGTTTCCTAGACTTTATCAGGTTTCTTGTATTGTCAATTTTCCCATAAATGCCGTGGTAGATTGCAGTTCTTTCTTCAACTACACCTTGGATCTAACTTTCAAAAGGAATCATAATGAGATAATTCGAGGAGTATGCCTTTCTCCTATCAACTTTGCAAGGTTTCCTTTATTCCTTAGTTTGTCATTCCTTAAATAGGAGGTGGATGGAAGATTCTTCTGGGATTTTTTTTTCTTTTATTTCCTACTGTGATTTTATGTTGGACTCTTCATCTGCTACTCTTTTTCCCAACAATTTTAGAGGGACTCAGGATTGAGACTCAAAAAAGTGACTTAGATAATGTGGCATTAGTGCATTAGTTAGTGGGTGGAGCGATAAAAGTGCAGACCTCAACTACCAACCAATACATTAATGCCACATCATCCAAGACACTTCTTTCAGTCCCAATACTAAGCCCTAAAACTACTAGTTTTCCCCCCTTTAAAATGATGAAGAAGGTTGGTGGTATCAACGAAGTGCAAGTCTTTGCAGGTTGGATTCGAAAAAGAAAGACAATACTTTCATTTTGCCTCAACAAATTCAACAATGGAGACCTACAGCTTAAATATCGAGCAAGATCACATTTTGCTTCATCGCAAATTCAAACCATTCATTAGGGGAAAAGTTCTGAAGGAGCTAGGGGAAAAATTGTAATGCTTATGCAGAAGTACCATGGTGAGTATTGATTGCGGTGAGGTTTGAAAGAAATTCTTTGAACATTTTTATACAAAGAAGTAGGGAAGGAAGAAATGTGGAAAAAAATCAAGTTTCTCTCAGCATTTATGGGCATCTTCATCTCTAATTTCCGAGGATACGGACTTAATAGCATTCTTAACAATTGGAGGGAGGCGGCATTAATTTTGTTTTCATGGGCTTGTTTGACAATAGATTGGGAAACCAACTCTGTAGCAAATTTTAAATCAGTTTGTTGGTATTTTTTTCCTTTAACCACTTTTTTTTTCTTTTTTCTTGTTTTTCCTGTGCCAGAATTCAGCAGGTAAGCTTTGAATGGAAAGTTTGGGGCCTTTGGTCTGGATAGCATTCAAGAGATTCGATGGGATTATCAGTGTAATCTTTTGTATAAGGATTCATCGTTTTCACATTTTTATTGTACTAAGGAACACCTTGTCCCCAATTGCTTTCTTTATCTTTTGTATGTTGAAGTGTAATCTTAATAGATGTCTGTGTTCCCCAGAGTCTAAAAATTAGGGGAGTTAATAATTGTGGACATAGCGTGTACGAGGTGCTTGTTTTTAATTCTTGTTTCTTTGATAACAAGGGAAGGTCTCAGTTTATTCCTTTTTACAGGGCACTTAAAGAGTGGAAGGGGAAAGGAACCCACAACCTCCCAAGTGGAAAATGAGGGTCTTGCCATCTTAAAGAGGGCTAGATTTCTCTTTCTTAAGTTCCAATTCCCGATTCTGTCTTCTTTTTAAAAGTGAGACTCCCTTACAATTAATAAGGGACACTTGTTACTGGCACCCATCCCTTCAGCCTTCCAAAAGAGAACCCCTTATCGATTTTTCAATATTTTTTTTTTTGATTAGAAACAAATGCTTTTATTAATAAAAAACAAGGATACAAAGATGGTGGCCTAGAAATCCACCAACAACAGGGCAATAAAACAGCGAAAAAATAAAACAAAAATGACAAGAAAATGTCCACAAGTCTGGAAATTATAAAGAGAGAAAGAAAATAAATTTCCAACACTGACCGAGTCACAATTACCCTCACTAGACAAGCAACCCTTTTTCCAATCTTCTAGAGAGGTGCCTAAATAAGACGGCCAAGAACTAGCTCTGCACCGACATCATTGGCTATTCACTCCCTTTACGATTCCTCAACATTAATCCCACAACCACAACACTTTTTGACATATTTATTTTCAAACCCGACATTTTACTAAAATCTCCAGAATATCCACAGGGTTTCAAAATTTAGCTACATCACTAGGTACAAAAAAGATGGTATCAACCGTGAATTGTGAATGGGGAATCCTTTCCTTTCCTAATTCAAAACACTCCACCAAATAATAGGTCAAACAAGACTTGTTCAGTAAGAATCATTATATTTCTAGGCTACTACAAGAGAGAAGCATAGTTTTAAGCATTCAATAGATATATATATAGAGAGAGAGAGAGTGGGAGATGAACGATAAAGGTAGCTAGTACGACAAGAAATAAAATGTATTCTATTCCATTCCAAACCAATAGAGCCAACTATTCCTGTTTTGGATATCCCAAATTTAAGAGCTCACAGTTCCTTTTGGGATGTCTCTAACCAAGGGTTATCCATTCCTAGTTGGAAAATCGCAAATTAAGTGTCACATACTAGGAGTCCAATTTCCCCTATTTGGGTCACAGGCTCACAATCAATCAATGTACCAAAATTCAGAGTCGGTACAACACACCAACATGTGTTCTTAACAACTAATCGGGATTAAATTGGTATATTCTTGAGAAAGAGTGAAACCATGGAGTTATCGACACTAAATTTAGGATGGAAAGAGTAATTGTTAATTGGTTACCACGACATGTTTTACTTCCAAATTAAATATAATGAAACTCCAAAAGTCCAACAGAGCAATTGTAAGTTCTCAATCATAACAATATCATTTGAGCCAAGGTAGAGAAAAGAATAATAGTAATAGAGTATAGGAGGGGCAAAGTGGAAAAGAGAACCTTCAAGAAGCGACCCCTTCTATTCTCGCCAATGTCGAAGTAGAACACCTGAATGAAACAGTTGGTTGAGACAAGTAAGGGACTACAAAAGAGTGATCAAATCAATCAAATATATAATATTAAGTATCTTCGGAGCACACTCTACGCTTGTGCAATATGATACCTAGTCACTCTCACATTACATATAGTTTTTTAAAACAAAGACCAGCTGATGGTATTTGGTGAAGTACTAAGAACTTTTGGTTTCATACATAAGATCATGGATTGAAGTCTCTCCTTAGCATTTACATTAAGTGCTTGTTTGGATTGTTTTGAAATCCTAAATTAGTAAATTCACACTAGCAGTCTTCTATAGTTCATGTCAAGAGGTTAAATATAAGTTTACCAGGTTCTAACCTGTGCCAAAGTCACTGCCCATAACTAAAAAGCATCTTGCAATTTCAACCACACAATCTTTTATCCCTTAAGATTCAACAACAATTCCCCCTAATCATATAGATAAGGCTCAAACTTTCCACCATTTTGGATTCCAAGAACGAAAACCAAAACTCAAACCAAACAAACGCTTATTATAAATGATCAACGCCATCAGTTCACATCCCTCCTTAAGCAGTACTTACTTTAGTGCTCGTTTGTTCGAAATTTGGTTTCTTCCTAAGCTCCTAAAATGGTATATTTACATTAGGAGTCTCTTATAATTCACATGTTTGAGATTCCAGTAACCAACAAAAACTCAAACCAAAAGATCAACTATCGTAATTTGCCAAGAGTAAAAGATAATTTCATAATTTAGCATACCTACCAAAACCAATGCTTTGCTTTATATATATCATAATATAAACATGCAATTGCTATTTCTAGAGCATAATATATATTGCCAGATCAGTTTACGAATTTATATCATTTTCCATTATGCTTCAAGCAAAATACATTGCTCTGACAATAACAATTTTTGCTCTAACAATAGATAATAAAGAAGAAGGAAAGGCAAAGCGAATGAAATTGCCTTGGTGTCGAGCTGTAATTCCTTGCTAAATACATCCTGATCATCATCGGCCGAATTGACGTAGTAATTAAAGAGATCCAAGAACCAAGGGATGCCATTGAAGGGCACGATGATAGTGGACCTAGTGGCCGAGGTTTTCTCAGAGATCTTTAGGTATCGGCCACGCGGATTCTCCTTGAGATCGAAGTAGAACAGCTTGTGCTCTACCTGCAATGTCTTCGACACCAGCTCCACATCACCACCACCTCCTCCTCCCCCTCCCCCTGAATTCCCTTCCATCTCTTCAGTAATCCGATTTAAATTCGATCTAAAACTTTTTTATTTCAAACTCAAGCAAAAAAATAAGAACTGCAGACGATGATGATGCTGATCTTTCACTTGAATTGAGAGAACTAAAGAAAAATTAGGTAATTAATTAACATGAGAACAACAACGAGAGATTTGGAAGAATGGTGTTCGTCGGTGGTGTTGGAGTAATGGGAATTATTGTTAGGGTTTGGGAGTTGGGGAATTAGGGTTTGTTGTTGTTGTTGTTGACTGAGTCCTTTCTTCATTTGTGCAGTGGCCCTCTTTTTAACGCCTTCTCTATCCATCTATCTCTTCAATGGGCTGGCTATCTTAAACAACAATATGGCGTTTTTTACGCTCTTTCTCGTGCTATCTATTTGTTGTTGTTAGTTCGCAACATTTAATGTTAAAGTACTTAGTGATTATGATTAGGTTCACTTTTCACTTTTTAAGACTTTCACTCCTTTAGTTCAATAACTATATTTTGGTAAGGCACTCGCTTAAATTTAAAATTTTAATAAAAAAAAAAATTTGATTTAGATTTTTCATTTTTAAAAAAAAAAATTACATTAAGTAAGAGTAATTTTAATGGTTGTCTATATTTTTTGTATAAAATCTTATGTATAAAGGAGTTTTGCATATAAACCATACATAAATCTATTTTGTTTTCTAATGGTATTATGTGTAAAATTTAAATGTACTAATGAAAATCACACAAATGAAATGTATTATTATATGTAATGTTTGATAATTTTGTATGAATTTTTTTATACATAATTGCATCATCATAATGGATCTTATTTTGAAACTCTTGATGAGTAAATTTCAAATATATAAATTCTAATAAAAACTAATTTTTAGAATTTTAAATTATATCATTCTAAAGTTTTTGTAAAAGTTTGAGAGAAAGGCGACGTGGATGTGTAAATTATGTTTGTATTTTACACGATTCTTTTACACAAAATCTAAGTATCAAAATTTCTTAAAACTACCGTGGACTATTTTTTTACGAAACCTGTAAATTTTACACAAACTAAAATTATCGAAGGCTGGAGATGCTATAAATTAACTACTACGAGAAGAAGATTGATGGTTGTTTATTAGTGGATATTTGTTGGGGTAAATGGTTTAGGAAAATTTCAACTTTGAATTCTAATAGTTATAAGAACTTTTGTGGCCAGGGGCAGGCATAGATATACAAACGGGAATTAGACATATATCTAATGTGACGTAAGGATGGTTCATGAAAAATCAAAAATACACAAGTGAGTTATCAAGAAAAAAAAATTGTACATGTACACAAGTGAGCTGCCAATGATATTTTGTATTGGTCTTAGCAATAAGAGCCTCATTCGTTCGATCAACATAAATATAGTATTAAACTTTTGTTGATATTACATGTGACCAGTGAGGGTGTCAAGAATTTTATTCATGGGGGCAAAAATTAATAGGCTTTTAAGAATTTTTTGCATATACTGTTATAGGCCAAAATCAAAATATTATATTATATTAAAATATATAACATCATATACCTCAAAATTAGTTACAATATTCCCATTTGAGATTTCATATTTTGAAAACATTATATCATATCATCACTGTCAATAGCTTTAAAAACATATTTCTCAATATATGTTACCGATAGACCAAAATATATATATATATATATGTTACCGAGGAATTATTTATGAGATAATCTCTTAACCGATTTCAAAAATTGGAACAGTTTAATGAATAATATATAAATATAAACTTTTGCCCTGAACTTTTGCCCTAAACTTATACATTTCATTACACATATACCCTTCCGTAAGTTCAATATTCCCCACCCTTAATTACATATTCTACCCCCTAAACTACTCCTGTCTATCAAAAAAAACAAAATCTCGAACTCACCCTACCTCACAACAAAACCCAAGATTCCAAGTGGGGCCATGTGGTCTCCACTTCGCTCCACCCCTGCATGTGGCAGCAAAGCAACAGCAATGATTAAAGTGCAAATTGTGTCTGAAGGGCCCCTTTCCCCCTCTTTAGTCTTGTATTAAAAAAAAATAATTATAATAAATAAATAAAAATAGTAGTTTGCAATTGGCATAATAAGAATAACTTAGATGGATTAATTAAAATTGGATAAAAGAGTTTGATTATTCTTTTAGTGAATTATTAAACTTAGTAATGTGTGCCTCCACAACATTTTTTTTTAATAACCAAAATTGTCTAACTTCACTAGAAATTTTAAAAAAAAAAAAATATGAGCAAAAGATTTTCTAAAGTTTGAAAATATTATTTTACCTTTTATTTTAACTAATAGATACAGTAGGATCACCTTTTAATTATTGACAAAATATATTAATTTTTATTATTGTGGATGTAGATTTGATAATTGGTTAACAAAAATTGTCAAAATTTGATTATGTTATCGCCATTATCTTTCCAATGCTGTTAAAATTTAATATATTTTTTTATTATAACATTTGAGTTACTCTAAGAAGTAAAATAAGATGAAAACAACTCCAATTGTATATTCAAAAATAAATAACTAAATTAATTTTGATTATGAGTATTTCTACAGGGAAATAAATATCGTTTTTAAGGTATTAAGGAATAATCACCTCTATGTAAAGAACGAGAAATGCTCAACCAATTCATCTTTTTTACTCATTACATAGAAATGGTTTTTTGTTTGATTTTTGTGAAAAATAATTGTAATTGCTTCAATGTGAAAATGATAAAAAATTAACATATCATTGTGTCAATTATTCATTGGTTATAATAAATTGTGATCAGATTATTTTAACCAATATAGGGTGGCGATAGTTGACATGTTAGTTTTTATGTCAAATATTTATATCTGCCTAGAATAATTATTTGATTGTTGGTTTAATAGATTGTTAAAGTTAATGTTAGATTTCACAATGGTTATTTTTTCACATTAACTTAAATTGTGGACAACTCTTTTTATTGGTTACAAATTAGCATTTAAAAATAGAAGCTAAAGGTTACTTAAATCTAAAAAGATTCTCTTATCTTGGTACTAGCGAGCGCTTTCTCCTTATTAGAGTATCTCCAATAGAATAACCAAAATTAAATAATCAAAATGACTTTTGATTATCCATTTACTAAGTTGTTAAAGTTAACAATGTTGTCATCCCTAATGGCAATTTTTTTCTCAATAATCAAATTTGTGGGATCTATTATAAAGATTGGTCACAAATTAATCAATTTGAATTTTGTTTAAAAAAAAGGGAGGGAATGTTTATTTAAATTTGAAAAAATTCTCTTTTACCCAATAGAATTGGTGGGCCTCACGTTTTGGTTATTGAAAAATGTTGTTAACTTTGATTATAAATAGAGTAGATTTGCTTATTGTTTAAAAGATTGCCAAAATTTAATTATACTATTAGAATAGTATTTTTAGGTAACATTATTAAATTTAATTATAATTATTATTTTAATTATACCATTAAAGATACTCTTTGCCAAGTTTACAAGTCATGAAGTTCTAAGACGAGTAACAACTCAAAAATTTGGCAACTTGTGTACGTAGGCAAGCTACCGCATTATCCCCTTTCTCCAAGACTCCCTCAGGTATGGTCTTGGCAATTTCCTCCTCCTTGGGAAGGCAGAATGCTTGACATGTTGAAAATTATGTATTAAAAATAATTTTCATAAAAAATAAATTTTGAAATAAATTTTAATTTGAAATTCAAATAAGATTTTAATATTAACTGAAATCTGTTTTAATACCAAGTTTGAATTCAAAAGAGCCTTTATAATTTAATTAAAGACATATCAATGCATATAAATTGTTTTATGTTAAAATATATTTATTTTGGAGTTCTCACATATTTGATGGCAGCCAATTAATCTGCTTTTATGGCTAGCCACGGTCATGTCTAGGATGCCTATAAATTGAGAGCCTTTCCTCTCATTTGGAAGAAGAATTGACAGAAAATAAACAAAAAGGAAGAAAAAAGGTTCCCACTTGAAATATTTGCATTGTTTTCGAGCATACATTTTTGAAATTGTAGTGATATACCAATTTGTTTTTCATGCAAAAATAAATTGAGACAAAGTGTGATGCTGTGCTATTTTATCCTACGGACGGCGTAACTCCAAAGACTTGCACCGAGAGGATTAGTCGCGAACCGTCTTAAAGAAAGTGAATTAGTTTGCGACAAAACGCAAAGGCTGTTCAAATTCAAGTTCTGTTATAATTATTTGTTGGTATTTTTTTTTAAAAAAAAAAACATATATTGTATTTATTTATTTTTTGTATTTTCGTTTACTTTCTCAACAATTTTAAGACAGTTCCCACATTATATATGGAATCCGAAAGAACCTCTCTTGATCCCACCGAGAACAACAAGCCCTTCAAATTTGAAGATATTCACTTCAAAAGGTGGAAACAGAGGATGTTCTTCTATCTTGCTACTAAAAAAGTTGCAAGTGTGTGCAGTTCAATTAATTAAGCCCACGCAGGCTGATCCTTCAACTGATGAAAATACAAAAGAAATCAAATATTGGGTCATTTGCAAGAACTACATTCTAAACTCTTTAGTCGATGATCTATATGATTACTATTCTCTTATGGATTCGGCCAAGGAAATTTGGGATGCACTCCAAAAGAAGTATGATACTGAAGAAGCCGGAGCAAAGAAGTATGTCGTTAGCCGCTATTATTTGAAGTATTAAATGGTGGACGAAAAATTCGTCATTTCACAATCTCATAAGCTCCAAATAATTGCTCATGAGATTATCTCCGAAGGAATAAAGCTTGATGATTAATTTCAAGTGATCGTGATGATCGACAAACTTCCACCATCAAGGAAGGAGTTCAAAAACTCTCTCCATCACAAGTCTAAAGAATTGTCAATTAGGGCCTAACAATTAGGCTCCGTGTGAAAGAAGAAGCTCGAAAGCAAGATCAAAAAGAAGAAATGATTATTGTTGAAACAAAAGCTAAAACAACAAGTTTGGCATCATTGAGTTAAAGTGGAACCCATGGGAATGAAAAACCTAAATCGTAATCGAAAAAATTCTTTGAACAAAAACCAACAAAATAAAAATAAACACCCAATTATAACAGCTCCAAAAACGGAGATCGGAGAATTCTTGTGTTATAATTGTGGAAAATCTGGCCATATATCTAAGAATTATAGAAAAGCAATGAAACAAAATAAGTCTCGTCCTCAAGTCAACTTGACCGAATATTCACTTATTGTTACGCCTCAAATCCCGTTAAGAGGATCTATTCTCTAGGATCCGGTTAATCACCGGTGCTATACTCCGATGGCGGATTAACAGAACAAAATTCCTGCGCAAGACTAGAAAAATTCATATTCTAATAGCCTCCAACGAGATCCCAAACATGTAGTCTACAATTTTCACAATATATAAGACTTTTAGCCTAAAATCAATACATGTACCATTTACAATACTTCAAGAGTCCTTCTATCGTGAAGGACCTGCAATTAAATAGTAGTACTAAGGCGGTCTATGATGTAGCATCTTCTCTTTTCCCTCTTTCCCGACGAACCTGCAAAAATACCTAAATAGAAAATAGATGGGGTGAGTCAAATAGACTCAATAGGAATCATATCATAAAGTTGTTTGAAAATGGCGTTTAGAAATCCTTTGCATAATAACATAAGGTAAATCATTCACATATATAACACTTGAAGAAGAAACATTTATTTTGGGTTTTGCTAAATTGCCTTTAAAATTATTGAATAATACATAGCTGAGATCACTTGAAATCCTATGGCACAATTTACGTTTGTTCACCTCATGAACTTCGAGCCGTAACTTTACAATTCTTGCAGCTATCCAAGCATCAACAGGTCTGAATTTTGTGGCATTTCACCCACACGGCAGCAGTGATGGAAACTAAGTTTCAAAATCGTTTAATATTGCGTATAGACCGAACAAATTTTTTTATGTAAAACTCTAGTGCAGAATCGGATTTTACCTTCGAGATCTCTCTGGTTTGATCTCGTCTCAGCACGAACAAGGGTTGGTGGAGACGAATTGAGAACACGGGCTCGATAGAACCTCAAGATCTTCTATCGTATTCCTTTTGCCGTGCAATCCTGTACCGGGTGTGGGCTGCGGTATCACCAAGATCTCATTCTCTATTCTCTACGGCACAAACCCTAAATTCGTGAGAATTATTATGTCAATAGAAGAGGCAAGGCTGGCTTATATATAAAGCTACTATAGGGACCCTAAAGAGAAATAAGTGTTTGGGCTTACTATGGAAAACCAGAATCCTAATTCGATTAGGAATTGATTCTTTCCATAAATTATAATTCACACCATTAAAGAATTATAATTGCACTCCCGTCCTTATCTCAAAATTATATTTCGAGCTCCTTGTTATTAAATACTTATTATCCTCCTCACGTTAAGATTTCAGATAACCGTCATTTAAAATTAAATTACTGACAATTATATTTAAATGACTTCTTAATCCTTTAGCGTACCACTTAACTTATTTGACATGTCGGATTAACATAATCCACCTGTAGGGTTTGACATGATCAAAACTTATAAGCTGCTCAAGGGGTTATCATCAATCCCTATACCGGGACATGGATTCTGTCAATAATTAATATCCATCATACATATAGTGTCGCCATCCAATTCACGAAAATTATTGACCCATAAATGAATCTCACTTTTAATGAGTCAAAACAACAAACACTACATATATATGTCTATTAATTATTTCAAGATTAAGAGCATAAGTAATCATAATAATCATGGGATTTTAAATTGTTTTATATAATCAGTATAAAAATAATTAACCCAAACTGGTCCTGTTCAATACACACAAAGTGTACTAGCACAATGAGTTAAAACTGTACCGTTTTCTGTAGTCAAGATAAACTACTAAAACTTATGCTACAATCCTACCGATTGTTTTCTAATTCCATCTAAGACCGTGAACCAATAAACTTATATTCCATAAGAACCAATGATATGATCCTTTGTGTGTAAGCTATACTCTACACACCAAATCATCTACTATATGGAATAAAAGACACACACATGCACAATATTTAAATAAATAATATAATGCAATCATTGTCTATAAATATTCTCATTAAAATAGCAAAACCGAGTCTATATAACATATCAAAACCAATAATAATAAAATTATGGCTTTTAGTATATCACTCTAACAAGCAGGGCCTCACATTAGTTTCATGCATGATTTCGGGTCTTGCACATAGGAGACCGTGTGCCAACTTCTGGCCCATCCAATGAGACCATACCCGGGACCATTGATGGACTAATGCCAATGTATAATCTAGATAACATGTCAACCAGTTCATACGAGAAACAATTGTGCCATTTCAATAATTTTCATGGCTCTAAACCGTTCCAGATTGGCTTAGACACGGCATAAAACCATTCCCGTTTGGCATTTTTATTGTAGTGAATCCACTAGCGGTTATGTAACGCCCCCGCCTTAAACTACAGGACAACACCCGTAATTAAGACCTGGAGTGTCACTGACCCATCTTAGATTAACTAAAATGGGTATGTTAATATAAATAATTCAAACAACATATATAACACATGTCCGATCAAACACCAATATACAGGATGATTACTTTTTATATACATTTAATATTTCTGTCACGTGTCAACCGAACAAAAGGTGTCAAAACAATATTAAGGTTCATACACAAGCTTGTAACCATTATACAAACCAACTAAGTAAAGTTAAGATAATATACAATACTTCGGGCTAGCCGTGGCTTCCCGCGATAAAATGTTCACAATAAAAAATGAATATGTATCAGAGCCTTCTATATCGATCCCGAACCCGCTACCTTATTAACGTCACATGTCCCCTGTGCACCTGTATTTGTTAGAAAATGGGGTGAGCTCACAGCTCAGTAGGGGGAATATAGGGGATAACGTGTTTGAAAAGCATAATCATTAATTTAGTAATAGTTTATACTTCAACCATCAATCCAAGTAAATATCATGATTTTACACATAAATAATGCATGCTCATGCATATCCATGTTACCTCCCTTTGTGTCAACCGTTACGTTGAATCACCAGAATATGAGGGAGCCGAGATAGCAAATGATATGAGTCTACTTGTCCAAGACCATAACCGGTCCTTATCAGGAATTATAACCGTAACAATAACCGTGGGCCTGACCGCCCGCCAGCATATCGATCCATGAACATTTATAACATGGGCCTGACCGCCCTCAAGAGATACCGAAGCTGTACAGTATCATAATTATAATGACAATGGGCCTAACCGCTCTTAAGAGAAAGAATATCAAGATCATAACATATATAACCAAAATTAGCCTCTCCGTCTCAGGTGAAAACCAACAAATAATTAACAATTGGACCACAGTCTGCAATGTCACATAAACTGATCATTTTCATACCGATTTTCTCGACAATTGTCTAGATCTCCGGATAATTCACAGTGGGCTCTAGACAGCCGACGACTCACTAGTGCCTTGCCGTTGTCTAGATTTTTGGACTATTCACCGCGGGCTCTAGACAGCCGAAGACTAAAGGACCCCCCGGAGGTTTAGGGCTTTTCAACCCAAGGGCACCAAGCCTTGCCTATTTTCCCATCCCGGCAAGCACTAACCATAATCATTCCCCTTCACCGACGGAGGCCAAACAGATACAGATAACTGTGGGCAACGTCCCACCATATAACATAACCGAGAATATATCCACATACGAATGAAGAACTCCCGAAGATAGATAATCACTTGTTTAAGAATACCACAAGAGCATAGATAGCCATCCATATCATAGAGAAGAGATATAATTCTCCCAAGAGACAATTTTCGCGCCATATGCCATAAGAATGCTCTGAGCTTGCCATGAGATCATCCAGATGCCAGGTTGACACAATAATTATGCATAACGTGCGATCATGCTCTTAATTGTAAACTAGAAACAACCCATGCCACTTAAACTTCATTCATTATGTATCCATGTTCCTTAGCGCATACATAATCTATTTACAAATCCATTTGGATTCAACCAAGCGTATATGTCCAAGGAATAACACTTACAAGTCTATGTTACATAGATGTCAATTTCAAGTGGCATATCTTGTTTCAACTCATGCATCATAGATAAAATAGAAACAACATATGCCATATAAACTCTAACCAATTCACGTCCATGTTCTTTGGTGTATACGAAATCCTTTACTAATCATTTTCTTGTTAAACCAGCACATATACATCCAAAGAACATCTGTATGAATCACTAACATGTAATTATGGAGCTTAGATGGCATATCTTGCTTCATATCGTAAAATCATAACTCAATCATGCAAAACTTATGTATATCCAATGATATGATCAACATATTAACATATATGTATAAAATCATTCTTGTATAATCAATAACAAGGAGGTATGTGCTTCATATCGAATATATATGTATAAAATCACTCATCTTTAGATAAATAAAATCATATCATCAAGTTTGGAAAACATATAACCCCTACCTCAAGTGTATAAACCAAAATAAGGAAGAAGGTTGTAAACCGAAGCCCCGTTCGGTGAAATCCTCAAACTCTCGCGTCACCACGTCCTTAGAATAACAAAAACCCCTAATCAATGATGCATAGACCCCAACTCGCGTAGCCAAAGCTCATACTTGAGCTTTCCTAGAAGAAAATCAAGGTAGAAGATAATGAATAGTACCTTAAAGGTGGCTTGGATGATTTCGAGCTTGAATCTTCGATCGTGGATGAAATATGCGTAGAAATCTTTCTCTTTCTCTCTCTAGAACCCTCTAAAACCTCCCTTAGAAGTGTGTAGAAGGTTGCCTCAAAAATGGGTTGAAAAATGAGTGAAAATGGCCTTAAAACGAGCTTAAGTCGGTGGGAATAGTTAACTGGAGGACCGGTATGCAAAATACCCAATACCGGTCCGCGGGGGTCAATTTTTCCAAAATTTTGGCGCCAGACCGGTATTCCAAAAACGCCATACCGGTCCGCGCTTTAAATTTTGGGCTCTAGACCATTATTTTTGTTTTGACCATAACTTTTGACTCGGAACTCCAATTGAGGCGTTCTTTATGTCCACAGAAAGGTATTTCAAAGATCTACAACTTTATAAGAGAAAGTTTTCCCAAATTCTGGATATGTTTTTCCCAAAAATTCACCGAAGACAGCGCTATGCCAAAGCACTACCGAATGACCATAATTTTGCAATGGGCCTACTTTGCGGCCTGTTTTGACCCACGAGGAGTGTGAATTGGATTTTTTCCAAAACACGAAGTTGTAGAATGGTATAAATACTAGACACCAGCGCTGACGAAATCTTATTTGGATAAGTAACGAAGAAATTACGATAACTCAAAGTTAGCTAGAATTAACGAATCGCAAAGGACTAAAACTTCCTATTTACCAACCAAAATTGATTCGGACCACCCGAATCATCGAACGATCACTCACATGAGTATAAATAAGCTAATATAGTTTAATATAAAATAATTTAAAGTAAGGTGTATTACAGGTTACGTATTGATGTTAGGTGGTGGATTTGTCTCGTGAAAAATTCTCAAAACAAACTGTGATTGCTAGATCCATCATGGAATTTGAACTTATTACATTAGACAAATGTGGGGAAGAGGCTAAATGATTACGCCACTTTATTAAGAATATTTCAATATGGTCAAAGCATGTGCCTTCAATTTGCATACACTTGGACATAATACCATTAGACAACTACTCCCTACTGGAGTTATATCACTTGACTTTGGAAAGTCAAAAGATAACATCTTGGATTCACTAACCAAAAGATTAAATAAAGGGTTAGTTGATAAGTCATCGAGGGGAATGAGACTGAAGCACATGAATTAATAAGTCATTACAGTGGATACCCAACCTACTTGACTGGAGATCTCAAAATCTAAATTCAAAAAAAAAAACAACTAAATTGTAAATGCTATATAAGATCGCTGTGGGGATTTTCTTAATGTCCATTCTTATCATGAAAATAGTGATGCCCGTAAAGAGAAATGTTAAACTAAGTTTTTAATGATTATTATGCGTCGATAACAATCGAGCAGAGTAATGTGAGTTATTTTTAATTAAGAAATTACATAGGTAAAACGGAAAATGGGTGCTTCTAAGGGAATTGTTTAGGGCACAATTCCTATTAAATTCTTACTGAACCAGGCGTATGTTCATGGTCATAAAGAATATAATAGTGAAAATTGAAATGTGTCACGAACATTCATGTGTTAGATATGTCATCGTTTACACAAATAGTATAAAAATTTAAGGATATCATGTCTACTATTTAGTTAGTAAAGTAAACATATTTTTATAAGGAATTTCTTAAAGGGTAAAACTTACCTATCTTATGCAAATTTCAACCACCAAACTTTATAACTTAATCCATCATGTCTTTGGTTGCCAATTTCATTCATTTGGGGAATATTGGAAAATTAGTTAATTTTTGGCCATTTTGAGAGTGAGTTATTTAAAACCGTGCGATTGCTTTGTAAAGTAATTATGGATTCATGTTCTCCATGTGAAATACATTTATTTTCTCAAAATGGTTATTGAGTGAATAAGAAATTGTTACTTAAAGTGAGATACTTGAAGTGAAAAATGGAGGGTTTAAGAATGGATATTCTTCTTGTGCCATATTAGAACTTTGTGGGACAATTAATGGACATGTAACATAGTGGGAGGGAACAATGTGTTTAATTCAATGGTATATTGTTTATTGATAATTCACAAATTAAATTATTGAACTGAGTTGTTGCTCGGAATAATTTAGATTAATGAAATTATACAAAAGAAAAATTAAAAATAAAATTTGTTCTAAAATATTTCATTTGAAATGTTAAATGGTTGAAAATGTAAGCATTCACACATGGCAAACAACTTCAAGTTTTGCCCATTCTTCCCTCGCAGTGCTTGAACCACTTGGATTAATTCATTACTTGAATTTAAAAAAAAACATCAATAGTTTTGTTGAATTTATTTTTGTATAAATGTAATATCATATAGTATTTGGACTTTCTGGTCCATAGTTTTTGTTGAAATTACAAAATATGTAATTTGCATAATTCTTTATTTTGCTGACCGCTGGTTCTATTTGGGTGACTAACAAAACTATTCAAAATAGACCAAACTTTTAAATGAAAAGTGTAAACCTCAAATTCAGTTTTGATAAAATTTGAAATCCCAAAGTCCAAATAACACTTAAAAGAAAAAAGAAAAGGAAAAATCCAAAAAAATTGAGGAAAAAAAAGAACTTAAAAGTAAAATAAAAGAAAAAAAAGAAAAAGGAAGGGAAGTAAAGCTACTAAGATGTGTTTGATTCACGAAATTAGAAAGTCGGATAAAATTATTTAATCTTATTCAAACATAATAAAATAATATCATTTTATTTGTTTAAATATTCAATTCCGTTCAACACTAAGGGTGTATTTGATAGGCATTATTTTTCCTAGAAAATGGGAGTGTCTTTTACTAAAGTTTTCACTTTTGGAGTGTTTGATTGTATTTACTTTTTAGGTGGTCAAATTCCAACTTTGAGGTGATGTGATTTTATTTTCTTCCAAAAGTTAGAAAATATTTTCTTAAGGGGGAGGAGGTTTTATTTTCTAGGTAAGCTAGAAAATCCTTCACTCTCCATTTTTTTGGTATAATATATTTGAGAATAACTCAAAAAAAAGCATAATCACCCATAAATATTTTTTCATGTATCTTTGAAAATTAATTTTATATTGTTTAACTTAGGGAACATATTTATTTATCACTGTATATATTATATTTCTTATTATTATATTTGTTATGCTCCCAAATTTATGGTTAATTTAGAATATCAAAAAAATAAAAAATTACTTTATTTTCATGTATATATTTTTTAATTTTATTTTTAGCACATCTCATATTCCATGTAGAAAATATACAAGTTGCATGAAAAAAAGTACAAGCTTCAGGAAAAATAATAACTATCAAACAACAAAAGTTAAAAACAATTACAATTTCTATAGAAAATAAAGGCTATCAAACAACAAAAGATGAAAAAGTACAATATTTTTTGAGTAGAAAATTAAGACAATCAAATACATTTAATTGATATTTTTCATTCCGCTTTATTCTAAGTAATTCAATTAACTATAACTTATTTTCTTTACATATAAATTTCATACTTATAATTAAACGAACCCTAAATCTATACTATAAAACACCATATTTCACAAAAATTTTCTCCAAAAAGTATAAGAATCTAATAGTTAAAAATACACATGTTATGGTGTGCATTAGTTCTGCACCATTGGATGAGTTTTATACACACATCAAGATGTTACATCAAAGTTAAAACACTTACACCCAAAATATACACCCAATAAACTCTCACACACTAATAATTTTTTCTATATTAAAAATGTCATAACTTAAAATAAAATATTTAAAATTTAATAAAAAAATAATATTAATAATCTACTAATCAAGATCAATTAAATAAGATCCATTACGAATATAGAATTATGTAAAAAGAAAATCAAGAAAAATTATTTAGTAACATTTAAGAACGTATTTTTTGACTATTTTCAAATCATACTTAAAGACGTGGTTGGATTATTTTTACATATGTCCTTGAGTTTAATTTGTTAAAACATTATTTTACCGAAATCAAAATAAAATAAAAAAATACAATTAAAAGATTTTCTAATTTATGTTTACATAAGTCCCATCAAGTTTACTTTTTGTTTTTTCTAACATGAAGATTTTTTGAATTTATATTTTAGTTGTTGATATATGTCAATTTAAATTCATTATATGTTATTTTTTTTATTTTATTGTGCCGAATTACACAAATATACCATAATATAAAATACAATAAGATTATCTTATTTTATACCCTAATTCTACGCATCAAACGAAGCATTGACAAAGTGACGCTTGCGGTCCAATAAAAAGGCCCTCTTCTTCCTTCTTCCCTTGCCACCGGTTTGGCTCTCTCTTGAATCACAGTCAAATCAAATACATCACCTTTAAATCAGAGCCCCAAATAATAAAAGAGAAACACAAAAGCAGCAGCCAAAAATCCACAGTATCAACCTTCACTATCTTCACTATCAGAGAAGAGAAGATCAAAAGAAACCCTAACCCCTGGTTGTTCCAACCTATTCCTAGCCTATAATTAAAGATCTTGCAAAAAAGAGAGGAAAAGAATGAGTGGAAGCAAAGTTAGCAGTAGCAGTAATAGCAGCAAGAACAATACTACTAATAATAATGGGAAGAAGAGAGAGGAAGTAGAAGAGCAAGAAGTAGGATTATTCAGAGAAGGTTCAAGGGTTGAAGTTTGCAGCAATGACCCAGGTCTCAGAGGGGTTTGGTTTGTGGCCACCATTAAAGAAAACCCACAAGAGCAAGAGCAAGAACAAGAACAAGAACAACCCATTACCAGTAAGAAGAAGAAGAAGAAGAAGGAGGCTGAATTGATGGTGGAGTATGATAATTTGTTGGCGGATGAAGAAAGTAAAGAGCCCTTGACTGAGAAAATCAGCCTCTCTTTCATTAGGCCTTTGCCTCCTAATCCCATTCCTCTTCATATAATCTCTTCTTCTTGTGATGATGATGGTTGTATTGTGTTTGAGAAAGATGATTTGGTTGATGCATTTCATAGGGATGGTTGGTGGGTTGGTATTGTAATTGGCAGAAGAGAAGTAGTTATTGAAGATGATAAAGATGATTCTAACTCTAACAACAACAATAAGAAGAACGAGTGTGAGTATGAGTACGAGGTGTTCTTTAAGGATCCTCCTGAATTTCTTCACATTCATCAGTCTTTGCTGCGGCACCATCTTGAATGGGTTCAAGGCAAATGGATCCGACCCCAACCCCAATCCATGGTACCCTTATTTTGTCTTTTGTGTTATTTTAGTATCCTATATATATTGAAGATTTCCTATACATGGAATATATATGGGTTGGATCTTTTGAGGGGATAAGCGAATGAATTTTTTGACGATATTCGGTGGAGATAATGTCCATGTTTATTGGATCATCCGCATCAAAGTTCATCGAAAAATTCATCTAGAAAGTGGGTTAACTAAAAAATTGATATACATGCACATTTATGACTGTTCAGATGTTAGATGTTTTGGTAACCCAAATGCAATTTGGTGGAGATGATCTACTTTTCACGGAGATCATCTCCACCAAGTTTTGTCAAAAAAATTTCTACTCCCAACCCATCAACAACATGCCCTAGCATGGCTTTCCCTCATAAACATGCCCAAAAAGTATGAAAATTTAATGGTTAAAAATATACATGTTATGGTGTGCTTTAATTCTACACCATTAGATGAATTTTATACACACATCAAGATATCACATCCAAGTTAAAGCACTCACACCAATAACATACACACAATAAATTCTCACATACTAATATTTTGTCTACATTAAAAATGCCATAAGTTAAAATAAAAAATTCAAAATTTAATAAAAAATTAATATTTAAAATATACTAAACAAGATCAATTAAACAAGATCCATCATGACTATATAATTATGCAAAAAAAAAAAATCAAGAAAATTTATTGTGCAACATTTAAGGACGTACGTTATGGGTTAGTACATTATTGGTCATCTCAATTTGTCCTTTGTAGGACGTACGTTACGTGGTTGGATTATGATTAAAAGACTCTTTAAAAAATTAAAAACAAGTCGGTCCAATTCGGTATACTTTTAGTTTTTTCAGCATGAAGATATATTGAACTTACGTTTCAGTTGTTCACAATGTTAGATTAGACTAGACAATGGGCTCAAAATAGACCGATTGATTTTCTCGATTTAAATTAGTTACACATTAATTTTTTTATCCTATTATCAGATTTTTTTATTTCACCGTGCCGGATGGCACGGGTATACCCTAGTATATATATAAATTATCCCCAAATGTTGTCTTTGGGTTTTGAGAGATTCTAAATATACATAAAAATAAAATAAAATTGCAAAAAGTACTGCAGAAACATACTTAGCACTGATTTTAGTTAAGTGAAGTAATCAATGATGGTCCCAGATTGACACATCAATACTAAATGTGTTTGTAGCACTGATTTGAGTAAAGTGTTGTAATCAGTGATGGGTCTTAGACGACACATCAATACTGTGTGTGTTTATAGCACTGATTTGAGTAAATTATTGTAAACAGTGGTGAGTCCCAGGGTTGAAGCTGAAATGAAGGGTTCCCTTTTAGTAAGGCTTTAGATGAATGTATAATGTTTTTGCCACGAGTTACGACTAGTATATATACGTACATTAGACTCAGCAGCACACGTAATGCGTGTTTATGTCCTTTTCTTCTTCTTTTCCCCCCCCTTAAAAAGGAAATTACTTTTGTAAGGACTAAGGAATGCGGACTGAAGGAGTATAGGTGAGCTGTTCTTGTAATTGTCCTTTGTTTCTTTCTTATAAAATTCAAATTTTACCAAGAAGGGAAAGAAATGAATTAGCTTTGTAAAAACATACATCGATTAACGAGACAAAGTAAGCTTCAAATAATTTGCTAGACTACAATTTCCAAATTTTCTGCTTCTTCTCTGATCTGATCCAGCGGGAAAAGGTAGACATTGTACTCCTGAAGAAGGTTGGAAAGTTAGACTTTATGAAGACATGGATGCCAATGCATCATTATAAATTTTGAGCAAATATAGTTGGGATTTTGACACCTTTTACAGAATTAATGTCTAATGTGATGATACCTTGTGAAACACAAATAGAACATGAATCTTTAAGAAGCGGATTCCCCTCTAGTTTTGCATATGATTGCCTGAGGGCTCCAAATCATTTGGGATTCGATTTTAGTCAACTGAGTTAATTGCCATGAATGATATATATACTAGATGGATAATTCCTATCTAGTTTTTGTAATAGAACTGGTGGGTTATTCTTTGGGTGTCACTCTCACCTTTATCTAACTGGGACAATGTTAATAAATGATAAATTCCTAGTTTATTTGGATAGCCTTCACCATTTTTCTTCTATTTCTTTTGTTGGTTAATATTGATTGTTAACTCTCTCTCTCTCTCTCTCTCTCTCTCTCTCTCTGCTACTTCGCAGGATATGGGAAAACAAAAAGTGGGTGCTCTGGAAACCAAAAGAGTTAAGAAAATCAGATCAAAGATGCGTGCAGAAAAATCAAAGGTCAGAAGATCCGGTGGTGCATGGTCAGCAAGCATGCATTTTCTGGTGGGTTATTCTTTGGGTGTCACTCTCACTTTTATCTGACATAGACAATGTTAATAAATGATAAATTCCTAGTTTATTTGGTCCCTTCACATTGTCCTCCTATTTCTTTTGTTGACTAATATTGATTGTTAATTCACTCTCTCTCTCTCTTGGGTACTTCGCAGGATATGGGAAAACAAAAAGTGGGTGCTCTGGAAACTGAAAGAGTTAAGGAAATCAGATCAAAGATGTGTGCGGAAAAATCGAAGGTTGGAATATCTGGTGGTGCATTGTCAGCAAGTACGCGTTTTCTTCATTTAGCTATTGTCAAGTGATTAAGCTTTGTTATTTTAACATAATGTGAATAATTAATTAATTAATGATACAGGTGGTAAGAAGAGTGATAACACAATGGTGGGGGGCTCTGACATGGACATTCTTATTAAGGACTTAAGGGACTCGCAACATGAAGTAAGTAATGATGAGTTTTGTAATTAAATAAATATAGTAGCTGAATTTTGAGATATACTAATGTAGTTCACCTAGTGAAGACATGTTCTTTTTTCGTCCTTCTTTGGTACATAATAGCTGATTCTGTTTGCTCCTCTTTGCATTCAAGTATTCAACGTTTGTGATTTTTCTTTTTCACAGCAATCAATGAAACAAAAGAATTGGAATGTGCCATTTTATTTACTACAATCAATGAGTGGAGGAATGAGATGGGATCAATGTAGACCTGAAAAGGCTAGATTTTAACACATCATTGTGGTTTTGTTTTAATTTATTTTTTGTTCTATATTATTTCAAAAAATAGTCAAAACCATGTATGCTGAAGCATTTTGTATTAAGCAGGAAAGATGCAATGATGGATTCCACACATACTGTTATTTAGTTTGTTTTTTCAAGGAAAGTTTTTTTAAAATTGTTAAATTTACTCATTTACACCTGCCATCGGAGTTAAGGCATCCGTGATTAACCAGTCCCGGAGGTGTTTATCCTCCTAATGGGAATTGGGGTGTCACAAGAAGAATACAATATGTTTCCCAAAAGGAAACAAAGCTCTTAATTTGAGACATCCCAAAGACTCTTGATTTGAGGAGGAGGGAGTATTACTCTTATCGGTTTTGTTGTTGACTCTTTCTCTTGCAGGAGATAAATAACGGACCAAAGGGTGTAAAGGGCAATCAAAAAAGAAAGAGGGAAAGATCGCCACTTGAAAGACCAATTGTTTCTGCTAAAAGGGCAGTCACTTCAGTAGTAGGTATACTGTACATATATTATGAAGTATGGACACTGTACATATATTTAGGTAAGAAGCACAATGGTCTAGGTGCTTCGATTGAGCATTTTGTTTTTGTACTTGGTCACTCCCTCAATTTTTTTTCTCTTTGTCGTCTGGGCCTGCGACAAATTTAGTTTGTAAATTTTATGAGATTGTTTTCTATAATGAAAAAGGAGTAATTAATTTAATTTGCTTTGTTGGAACTCTGTCCTTGGTTCCTTTAGTTATCTCTTTCAATTGTATCATTCCCTTTTTTTTTAACTTGCATTTTACTGATTCATTTTGTTGGGTTGGAACACTTCACCTTGTTGCTTTGTCTGTCTAAGTGAGGCATATCTTTGCAGATGCACCTGCGGGGGAAGAAGCATCTGAAACAAATAAGAAGGCTCAGGTTGATGGTGATGGTGATGTGCTGCTGACTGACGTGCCGGGGCAAGAAGGAATAAGCTCTCGCACCATTATGAATGACTTAAGTATAGCCTCTGCTTTGGGATTTTCTAATACACGTATCTCATTTTGTATGCGGAGTTGTATGTTAATTTTATCAAGATTAATTATCGTGTTTGTTCCCTTGTTTTGTCAAAGTGTGGCATATTTTTGCAGATACATTTGAAACAAATTCAAAGGCTGAAGTCGATGGTGGTGGTGAAATGCTGACTGATGTATTTGTTGCTCCAGCTCCGTTGGTGGGGCAAGAAGAAGGAATAAGCTCTCACACAATTATGAATGACTTAAGTAAAGCCTAGCTATTTTTTCGGGGTGGGACTCTTCACCCTGGTGCTCTGTCTAAGTGTGGCATATTTTGCAGATGCACCAGCAGGGGAAGAAGCTTCTGAAACAAATTTGAAGGCTCATGTCGATGGTGGTGGTGATATGCTGCTGACTGACGTAGCAGGGCCAGAAGGAATAAGTTCTCACACCATTATGAATGACTTAAGTATAGCCTCTGCTTTGCGGTTTCCTAATACACCAGCTCTCATTTTGTATGCGGAGTTGTATGTTAATTTTATAAGATTAATTATCGTGTTCTTCCCCTGGCTTTCTCAAAGTGTGGCATATTTATGCAGATGCATTTGAAACAAATTCGAAGGCTCAAGTCAATGGTGGTGGTGAAATGCTGACTGACGTATTTGTTGATCCAACTACAATGCCGGGGCTAGAAGGAGGAAAAAGCTCTCACACAATTATGGATGACTTGAGTAAAGCTAGCAATTTTGTCAGGTTCGAACTCTTCATCTTCTTGCTTTGTCTCTCTAAGTTTGGCATATTTTTGCAGATGCACCCGCGGTGGAAGAAGCATCTGAAATAAATTCGAAGGCTCAAGTTGATGGTGATGGTGATATGCTGCAGACTGACGTGCCGGGGCAAGAAGGAATAAGCTCTCACACCATTATGAATGACTCAAGTATAGCCTCTGCTTTGCGGTTTCCTAATACACCACCTATCTCATTTTGTATGCGGAGTTGTATGTTAATTTTATAAGATTAATTATCGTGTTCTTCCCCTGGCTTTGTCCAAGTGTGGCATATTTATGCAGATGCATTTGAAACAAATTCGAAGGCTCAAGTCAATGGTGGTGGTGAAATGCTGACTGACGTATTTGTTGATCCAACTACAATGCCGGGGCTAGAAGGAGGAAAAAGCTCTCACACAATTATGGATGACTTGAGTAAAGCTAGCAATTTTGTCAGGTTCGAACTCTTCATCTTCTTGCTTTGTCTCTCTAAGTTTGGCATATTTTTGCAGATGCACCCGCGGTGGAAGAAGCATCTGAAATAAATTCGAAGGCTCAAGTTGATGGTGATGGTGATATGCTGCAGACTGACGTGCCGGGGCAAGAAGGAATAAGCTCTCACACCATTATGAATGACTCAAGTATAGTCTCTGCTTTGGGGTTTTCTAATACACCACCTATCTCATTTTGCACGCGGAGTTGTATGTTAATTTTATAAGATTAATTATCGTGTTCTTCCCCTTGCTTTGTCTAAGTGTGGCATATTTATGCAGATGCATTTGAAACAAATTCGAAGGCTCAAGTCAATGGTGGTGGTGAAATGCTGACTGACGTATTTGTTGATCCAACTGCATTGCTGGGGCTGGAAGGAGGAAAAAGCTCTCACACAATTATGAGTGACTTGAGTAAAGCCTAGCAATTTTTTTGGGTTGGAAGTCTTCATCTTCATGCTTTGTCTCTCTAAGGCATATTTTTGCAGATGCACCTGCGGTGGAAGAAGCATCTGGAACAAATTCGAAGGCTCAAGTCGATGGTGATGGTGATATGCTGCTGACTGATGTGCCAGGGCCAGAAGGAATAAACTCTCATACCATTATGATCGACTTAAGTATAGCCTCTGCTTTGGGGTTTTTTAATACACCACCTCTCTCAATTTGTATGCGGAGTTGTATGTTAATTTTATAAGAATAATTATCGTGTTCTTCCCCTTGCTTTGTCTAAGTGTGGCATATTTTGGCAGATGCATTTGAAACAAATTCGAAGGCTCAAGTCAATGGTGGTGGTGAAATGCTGACTGACGTGCTTGTTGATGCAACTACATTACCGGGGCTAGAAGAAGGAAAAAGTTCTCACACAATTATGGACGACCTGAGTAAAGCTAGCAATTTTGTCGGGTTGGAACTCTTCAGCTTCTTTCTTTGTCTCTCTAAGTTTCACATATTTTTGCAGATGCACCCGCGGTGGAAGAAGCATCTGAAACAAATTCAAGGGCTCAATTTGATGGTGGTGGTATGCTGCTGACTGACATGCCGGGCCAAGAAGGAATAAGCTCTCACACAATTATTAATGATTTAAGTATAGCCTCCGTTTTGCGTTTTCTAATTCACTTGATCTCATTTTTGTATGTGGAGTTATATTTTAGGAAGATTAATTATCTTGTTCTTTTCCAGGAGTTACAACTGGTAATATCAATCAATGTGCAACCAATATACAAGAGGAGAATTCTGATGCAGCATTATCAACTCCTCCTACAAATGCACACGAAAACATTGCAAATGAAGAAATTGGTGCTGGTGCAATTGTGGACAAGAATAACAACTGCCAGAGCTGGCCTTTTGTCAAGTGCTCTTCACTTTGGCCGACAATTGAATCTTCGCCAATATTTCAGAAGACGGCAAGGACCCTTCACTTCTCTTCTCTTGATAAAGAAAACGAGGAGTTTCGCGAGGGACTTGCAATTGGATACACTGTTACTTTTGTTACTACGCTGGAGCGCATATCAAAGTTGCGGTTCTCCGACCCTATCAGCATCATTGAAAGATATTTGGGAACTTTGGCTGAATTGGAAAAACACGGATTCGATGTTGAGCCAGCTCGAATTCGCTTGCACGAGTTGCTCTCTAAGAAAGCCAAGGAAAGCCAACTGCAAGACAAGTTAAAGGAACTTGACCGTAAAATTGCCCAGTGTGATCTTGAGAAAAAGCAACTTGAGGATATACAATCTGAAATTGATGCAAAGTTGAGGGAGCTTCAACATGAACACCAAGCGAATGCATTGAAGAAGGAATTAAAGGATCAAGAGATAGCTACACTTGAGTCTAAGAAGGAGCTCATCAATGAACAAATCCGCACCGTCAATCTTGATTTTCAAAGAAGTGCTTCTGTCCCCCCTTTATGATTGTTTTTGTTCCTTTTCCCTTTTGTCTTTGTCTATATATACGTATATATGATCTTATATAGTACATACCCTTCTACGCGGATTTACTACTAGAGTACTAGCTATGCAAGGTGGCAGAAACTTCTTTGACATTTTTGTGGTTTGACTTCTTGTTGCTATTTACCGTACGGGGGAATATGACATTAGTTTATAATGCATTTTTGTACTTTTTTTTAAAATATATGCATAGGGCAATCAGTTGAAATTGCTGGTGTGCCCATGATATATGTAAATACTTCATGATACATTAAACCTTTTGGTAGCTTTAACATATATATATATACTCTTTTTGCTCCTTTCTGGTTTTGTGTTATTTATTTATTATTATTAATTTTTTTTAACTTCTAACTTTATAGTCACACTAATGAATGAATCCCATTTAATTTGATCAAGCGAATGAATACCTAAGATCGATTGGCTCTCTCATTTTCTTTCACAAACTCCATCCATTCCAATACTGTGCTGCGAATCCTTGAGATCTACTACACCGACTGATTCAGGTATATACTTATTATACACCAAACAATTGGTTTCAGTCCACATTCATAGTGTCTTCCCGATCCAGTTATCTATTTATTGAAAACCTTCCAGTTTCTATTAATGGAGTGTTTTCATGAAATTTGTTGTTAATCTGATAGATAACAGCCAAAATATTAATTGCTCAGGTGGAGCAGAGCCTGAGCCATATCTCATCTCCGTACACAGAGTAACATGCATGGAGATTAGGAGAGGTTTCATTATGCAGTTTACAACATCAAAGCTATTCAAAGGTTGCCGCAGCTGCTGTGTATGCCGGATACTACTGAGAAATGTTATGCAACAAATAGATCGTAGGTATATTTTTACATTACTATTACATATTTTGTTTTTAAACCCATATTTTAGCTCAACTTAACCCTCAATTTATAATTATGTGTTTAGATTATAGTGTCTATTTATTGTAATTTCCTTATGTATTTTAGTTAGCTCTAGGTATAAGATATTCTTGATTGATATAATCAACTTGATTTAAGGAATCACTTGATAGATTCAATCAATCAAGGATTCTTCCCATATTTGAAGCTTTTGGTTTTGGTATATGTCAGTTGTAATATATTGTTTGGCATATAAAATACAATTCTATAATTATTTCTCTCTAATTTTTTTCAAATTGGTAGCAAAGCTTTAAGATTCTTTCACGTGAACAATTATTATGATTCAGTTTTAGCTTAGAAGGTGACCATAAAAGTAGAGTGAGAGCAATAGTGAGAGCTAGAGCTTGAGTGCGGTGATGTTGAAGCTTAAAAGGATTGTTGTCTTTGGTGTGTCTGATTTCTGTGATTTTGGTTGGTAGGTTTGCAATGAGGAACATATGAGTTCAAGGAGTGATTTTGGTTGGTAGGTTTACATGCGCTTGACAACTGCCTCGAGTAAAACTTGGAAGTTCTTTTTGGCTTGATCTCTGTGCTCATCTAGGGCTTCAAGTTGGATGTCTTGCATTGGGGAGTAGATTGTTCCGGAGGGCCATGTGAGCTGAGGCCATGTGAGCTGAGGGCACCGCCAATTCTACCGGTAGGACTGCCTCTGCCCTATAGTCCAAGGCGAAAGTTGTGAAACCAGTAGGTTTCTTTTTTGGATGTCCGGTAGGCCCATAGTGTTGTATTAAGGTGCTCATCCCATTTTCCAGGGAAGTCATCTCTCAACAAAACGTCCCTACTCAGGTTGTGTGAATTGGTGACAAGTGGGACACATCCTTTGGAGCTCTTTTGCTTCCTTGGTCATATTCAGCCGAAAGTACCCTTCCCTTTGAAGGCGTCGATTAAGTATTAAAGTGTGAGTGAGAAAAAGTTTTACCCACTTTAACATTTTACTCCACATGTGACTTTAGAGAGAGAGAGAGGGGCTTAGGACAAAAGGGCAACTAAGAGGAACGACAAAATTGAAATTGTCCAAATTCTCCCCCTTTTTCAAAATTGAATTTGTAAAGGGCTCTACCCCTCGAGACCTTCTGTATTTTTGCGTTCAAGTGTGAGGAATGACAAAAAGAGGAAATGGGCATAGGCCTCCCCCACCCCACCTCCCATCCCCTCCTCTTTCGTTTCTGCACTGTAGAGAGAGGTAAAGAAGTTGGGAGCCAGGAAAGAAAGAAAAGAAAACAGGTTCAGGTATCAATAGTACCCTTTTGTTCTTATGGTTTGTAATATATATATATATATATATTTTTTTTGTGTGTGTGTTTGTGCGGAGAGGTCTAAAGGGTCTCGCTACGCGCCTCGACACAAAGCTTACATTTTTGAAGAGAAACAAAGCAAGGTGGGTTTAATAAACATCTTTCTCCATAAAATAATTTAAATACTATAATATATAGATATATATGTATGTGTAGCATGAATATATATACACTGTCTTAGAGTGTAGTGCTATTGTGTTCCCCCCCCCCCTCCCCAAATCTCATTCTAGCATGAATATATATGTACACACACACACACTAATATAAAGAGAGTATCGGGACGAGTATGGTGTGGAGACTCCATTCCTCAAACCCTGCTCGGCCCCAAATAATTTTGCTTTCCCTCACCCAGAACCCGACTAGCATGTTAATTTTTTAGCACGGTGTTCCACGGGTTAAATGCTCAAGCACTATTCAGTTGGCTTAATGCTAATATGCTATACAGTGAGTCCTTGGACTTTAGACGCGTTGCTCTTCTAATCTCCAAAGACTCCTTAACCCCCACCCCCCGTAAGGTCCATATTTGAAGCCGGCTTGTCAAATTGTTAAAGCATTCAAGCTTTCAATTGCTTTTACTTTGCTCCCTTTATTTTTTATTTTATTTTCTGTGTTTTGGGTGGGGAGTTTGGTGCAAGGGTATTTGAGTTTCTTCATATAAACCCAACATCATGAGTTTTTAAACATTTTGATGACTGATGAATTTAGCAGAGTTTAACTTGATTGCACTCCATCCAATACTTAAAGTATGTACTTGGATTCATTATGTTCAATGACACGATGCGCTAACAAAGTTGGTTTCATGCAATGCAGGTGGAGAGTTTGTGGCTAGGAAGGAACAAAAGGAAGGTTTGGCGATTGATGTTACAATTTCCCCTTACTCCAAACTAGGGGTGGCATTTTCAAACTGTAAACCGACCGACCGACAATTGTTCGGTCAGTTATCGACCGACCATATTTTGGTTGGTAACCGACCATTCGGTTACCGACCAAACTCGGTAGCGGTTGATATCGTGGAAGTATGCTTGTTTATCTTAATGTCTTGGCAATAGTCTGCCGCTCTCAACAACCCTTTCTTCTTTAATATATATAGTATTCCTTAGTGTCAAGAATGTAATCCGACCATGATAACTACCCGGGTGGAGTGGTACTGGTGCTCTCGAGTTCGACATTGATATGAGGGAAGTCGACGCGTTCTTCCGCTAGGCGTAGAACTAATGATGGAGGAACTAAGTAACCGTTGTTCACATCTTCCTCTACCCTACTAATTGACAATGGCTTTCTAGTCTAGGGGTGTGGTTGATATGCCTTCAAAGCGTCGTGAAAACCATTTTTTTTTTGCCGAAATAAAGACCATATTGATATACAATAAGGGGAAATCATGGGTGGTGCTTATCTTTTGACCTCACCAATAATTATTTTGTTGGCCATACAGAATCAAAATATACTAAGATAGCATGCTAATAACAAATGCACTAAAAAGTCCTTCCAACCCCTTTCCTTAATCAACAACAACAAAATTGTCTTTTTGTGTGTGTGTGTGTTTTGGGGGGGTGGCGGAGTTTGGTAGCGCCAAATCTTTCGTTTTGTTCCTTCTTGCCTCCAAACTCTCCCTGCATTGCAGAACAGCATCTTTGTTAGTTCATCGAGTCATCTCGTTGAATGTAACAAATCCAATTTCAAACTAAAGATTTGAGTAAGCATGGAGTGGAATCAAGTTAGCTTCTACTAAATTCATTAGTTAATGAAAAAGTTGATAAACTCATAATGTTAGAGTTTATAAGAAGAAACTCAGTCCCGCACCAACCACTCCCTTAAGATAGAAATGTAAAACTATCTGAAACCTTGATAGTTGGAGGACTTACTATATAACATTAGCTAATGGAATGGTGCCTGAGCACTTAACCTGTGGAATAACATGCTAGTTGAGTATGGGGTGGGGGTAGCAAAATTATTTGGGGTCGGGATTTGTTTGAAGAATGGAATCTCCACTTTGTACTCGCCTCAATACTCTTTATATTAGCGTGTATATGCATATATTCACGTTAGAATGGAGTCTCCACCCAATAGCACTATACCAGGTTTGCTAGAAAACGCTTCCGCTATGGCTTATTCTGTTGTGAAACGCACGTTCCAAAATGTGGAACATAATCGTAATGTAAATTTAAAATTGGAGTTCAGGACGTAGGAACCAATTAAAGAGAATCCTAATAAGAATACACTATAAATTTAATAGTAACTATTAAAAAAGAAGTATTTGTTGTAGGACTTTATGCACACACATCAATGATTTCAGAAAGGATTGTTAGCAATCTTTATGTCTAAACCAATTATTGGGAAGAATTATTTATGCAGTACTTGAGACATTGAATGACTTAACTCATTTAAAAGGTGAGAATTATACGCAAGGGAGATTGTGGAGTAAAATATGGAATGCTGGAGACTCCAAGTAAGGCTACACTAATAACTAAATAGGTTGAATTGAATATATATATATATATATATATATTTAAAAAGTTATGTAATTAAAAAACAAGAATTGTTTTGTTGTTTTCCAATTACATGATTTTTTAAAAATAAAAAAATATATTCAATTCAACCTATTTGGTTACTAGTGTAGTCTTATTTGGAGTATGATGTTTACTGTAATTGAGATGCGGTTATGTCTTAGATTGGTAGGGTACTTTCTATTATATTTGCTTTACTTTTTATGGTAATGTTGATTGTTTAGGTGGATTTCTGATCCTCATGCTTGGTAGAATTTGTTGTTACAGATCTTTATTGGTATTTCTAAAGCTCTTTGTTTCTGATAAAAAAAGAAAAGAAAAAAAATAAAACAGTTTGCTTCATAGTTGTAGCCAAAAACAATACATCATAGATATTTTAGTTGAATAGGATTTTAGGAGAAAAGTTACAAATTTTAGAAGAAGAAGAATTTGATTTGAATAGGACTCATTTTTTTTTAAAAAAAAGAAAAAAGCCTTAAAGTAGTTATACTAGATTTGATTTGGATAGAATCTACTTTAAAATTAAAAAAAATCAACACACTTATTTTAGAATAAGAGAATACTACTTGTAAACATATGTAATTATTGCCTCTTAGATTTTATTGAGGAGCCTAAAAAATAATGAGGGAGCCTAAAAATAATGAAGACAATTGGGCCAATTTGGTTGGTTGGGTTTAGAAAGCCGAAAACAATTCAAATTGTACAAAGAACATAGGGCCTAGGCCACGTGAAAGGAGAAGAGGTTATTGTTGAGTAGAATCTTAGCTAATAAAGTCACTTGACGTTACTAAATTGCCGATATGGTTGTCATGTGGTCATCATGCCATGGTGGTGGTTCCCGCCATTAATAACACGACACTTGTGATTTGTATTATTTTAGGACATCAATAGAGTTCAACCCTACAATGGTGGCCAAGTTTTGACCTTTATAGTTATTTTACTATTTACTCTAATAGAGCACCGTAATTGTAATTGCATGTGTATAAATAGAAAATAGAAGTATCAAAAAAGGGGGTCTTGAATTTTAGGTGGTAATAGAGAAAAAGAGAGAGTTGGTAGTTGCCCTTTATAGTTTTGCCCCCTTTTTTTTTCTTTCTGAAAACCAGTTACCATGGTCTAAACCAGAAGAATAATAAATGGGGCCCAGACCTCGCAATCGTAACCAGAAGGTGGCGATGCATCTTGCCAGTCCTACCAAGAGTTTATGACCCCACTCTTCCTACTATTTAGCTTAGAAGGGCAATGGATAGTAATTAGCTCACAAAGTGAGCTTAGAAAATTGACATTGGCGAATCAGGTACTTTAATTGTTGCTTAGGGAGCACCTGAACAATTCAACACTCCAAAATGAAGATGGTGCCAAAGTTTTCTCTACTCGGCGGGTGGTGCCCTGAAAAAGAATACAACCCCACCAATCATAGTTGTTCAAACAAAAATCAACACAGAAGGCCAATTAATAGAAAAGCGAAGGTTGTTCAAATTTCAAAACCGAAGGTTCTGATTGTTATTCAAAGGCAAAATGTCTTTAAGAAGCTTTTAGGGAAGGCGACTAGCCCCAAAACTTGGGCCGATTATGATTTGAGGAAGCTTATAGATTTAACTGCTGTTGGAAATGTCATTCCCCACACTCCAAGGGATTTTGGCAAGAAAACTATTAGGAGAGCAAAATGGATCCTCATTTACATAGTGGATTACTGATGCCCTTCCACCAAATAAGTTCTTTGCCCTGAAATTCAACATATATAACGACTGATTTGATCATTTTGATCTTGTCAGGTACTATTAATAAGTTGTGGCTTGTTGGTTCTCAGATTATACGGTGACGTGTAGAAAGTTTCCTGCTAGTCTAAGGGATGCCGCCTTTGGCAAGATAAACAACTATGCCTTAAAAGAGGTCTTTACCGTATCCATGAGAGGTCAATTATTGGACTTGTTTGAGCTCGTGGAACTGGTTATGCTTGGGTCTCTCAGTACAAGTGGACTTCTTATTAACTTTGGTCAAGTCTATAAGATTTATGTCCTCTAGACTTTAAGCAAAGTTTATTAAGAATTCTCAGCTGTTAGTTGGACTCCTCAGTGTGTAAAAGTGCTCATTGAGCTAATGAGTTACTACGCTGACCTCTTTATAAGAGGAATTGTTCAAGTCTCAGCAGGCCTGTATTGAGGACCTTTTATGCTTGATGACTGACCTATATGGTGATAGGATTTTTTCGAAGCCTTTGGGGTTTTAAAAGGAAAACTTGTTCTTTTGGTTAAGTTTAAAGTAGAGTCATGCTCCCTTTTTACTTAGGCAAATTTTGACAGTTTTCTCATTTACTACCAGACCTCTTTGTGCGAGGGTTTTTACAGAGTGCAAGTGTGCTCAATGAGTTGGGCACTTACTAAACTAACTTTTTTATAAAAGAGTTTTTTACAGAGTGCAATTGTGCTTAATGAGCTGGACACTTACTAAACCGACATATATGTGAAAATGTTTTTTCACTGAATGCAATTTACAAGTAATGAAGTACCAAACAAAATATTTCATATATTTTTTTCTTGGAATTCACAATTACAAAAGTAAAAAGCATTTCAACTCAATGATAGTATCTCGTGAGGTGTTCTATATTCCATGGTCTCATGAGCTCCATGTCGTCTGTAGTCCTCAAATAGTAGGTGCTAGGTCTGCTGACCTTGGTGACCATGTAAGGACCTTCCCATTTAGCATCGAGCTTGCTATGTTTAGAAATCTTAGTTGCTAAAATGACTTTTCAAAGTACCAAGTCACCTAAATTCAAACTTCTGTGCTTGACCCTTTTGTTGTAACTTTTGACCATTCTTCTTTTATAGGCCTCTTCTTTGATTCAAGCTTGCTCTCTCTTTTCTTTTAGAAGGTCTAAATTAGCCAGCAGGTTTTCGACGTTACAGGCTGGGTCATGATGGTTGATTCTATACATTGGTACCCCTATCTCCACTAGAATAACTGTTTCAGTTTCGTAGGTCAATGAGAAGAGAGTTTCATTAGTTGGACCTTTGATGGTGGTCCTGTAAGCCCATAGAACTGACGAAATTTCTTTAGACCAATTTCCTTTGGCATCATCAAGTCTTTTCTTCAACGAGCTTAATAAGTTTCTATTGATGACCTTTGCTTGGCTGTTGGCTTGAGGAAGAACATGCGAGCTGTAATGGTTTTTAATTCCATGTCCTTCGCAGAAGTCTCTAAAGAGGTCGCAATCAAATTTTTTCCCATTGTTAGTGATCAACACCTTTGGGAGACCAAAACGGCATATCATATTCTTCCACACGAAGCTCTAGATCTTCATGGTGGTGATGGTGGTCAGTATCTATGCCTCAGCCCATTTGATGAAGTAATTAATAGCTACTACTGCAAACTTGGTCTGTCCTTTGCCTAAGGGGAAAGACTCAATTATATTCATGCCCTATTGGGAGAAAGGCTAGGGATTACTGACATGGGTCATCAGCTTTGCTGGGAGCTATTAGACATTGGAAACTGTTGGCGCTTGTCACATTTTCTCATAAGCTCTTTGGCATCTTGTAGGATAGTAGGCCAGAAGTAGCATTGTCTTCGAACTTTAAGGGCTAGTGAGCAAGCTGCTGGCTGCCCCCCCGTACAATCCTTCATGAACTTCTAATAGAACTGCTTGGGCTTGATGAGGATGTAGGCAGAGTAGAAATGGAAGAACATACCCACGTTTGTACAGTGTAGCATTGATGACCACATATCTGTTAGAAATATATTTTATCTTTTTGGCCATCTTCTTATCTTCTGGAAGATCTTCGCTCATAAAGTAGTCTAAAATTAGATCAATCCAACACTTGTAGACCTGTATTGGGGCCATGTCTAATTCTATGAGCTCCCCGATAGCTTTTTTCTCCAGGTACTTTATGTGAATGTCGCTGGGTACTTTCGTGGATAAACCAAGCTTGGATAGTAAGTTTGCTTTATTATTCTGAGATAGTGGGACCTTGACAGAAACTAAATTTGTGCATCTCTGAGGTGCTACCCTAGCCTTAACCAAATAAGCAGCCATGTGATCTTCTTTTGCCATGTTTTGACTAAGTATTTGGCCAACCACAACTGCAGAGTCGTTGTAGACCACCATCTATCTTACCCCCCGGTCGCCAGCTATCCTCAGACTTGATATGATAGCCTCGTACTCAATTTCATTCTTAGAGGCTTTGAAGAGGAATTTCAGAGCTATCTCCAGGGTGTTAGTCTAAGGAGTGATTAGTACTAGACTAGCACCAGAACTTTTCAAGTTGGGAGCTCCATCTACATGAAGAATCCATAAAGGAATTTATGGATGCAAGTTCAATGAGGTGGTGGAGCTTAAAGTACCTAGGTCCACAGGTGGTAGCAATTCTAGCGGTTTAGTGATCTGCTCCTCACCATAAGTGAACTATGCTACAAAGTCTGCTATAGCCTGTCCTTTGATCGAAGTTCGAGGCTTGTAATTGATTACGAACTATTTGAGCTCTACAACCCAAATAGCCAATCTCCTTGATTGCTTTGGTTTGTTAAGAACCTTTCGCAATGGCTGGTTTGTGAGCACGTCATTGATGCGGGCATGGAAGTAAGGCCTCAGCTTCTTGGAAGTGATGAGGAGCGCGTAGGCTAGTTTCTCTAACCTTGGGTAATTCAGCTCTGCGGCATAGAGGGCTCTGCTTGTGTAGTAGACCTATAGCTGCGCCCTCTCTTTGTTTCTCATAAGGGATGAGTTGACTACTGTTTGTGATACTGCTAGGTACACGCACATAATTTCTTTTTTCTTTGGTGAGCTGAGGAGAGAAGGAGCTCCAAGGTATTATTTGAGCTGCTAAAAAGCTAGCTCGTACTTTTCTGTCCATTCGAAGGCTTTCTTGAGAGCTTTGAAGAAGGGCCGGCACTTGTCCATGGCCTTGAAAATAAACCTGTTAAGAGCCGCCACCCTTCCTGTTAGGCTTTTGACTTCATTTGGCTTGGCCAGATATCTTATGTCGATTAGAGCTTGTATCTTCTCTGGCCTTAATTCCTCTTTGTGTTACCATGAAACCCATGAACTTTCCTTTTTCACTCCAAAAGTACATTTAGATGGGTTGAGGGACATACCATTTTGCTTGAGTATGGTGAAGGCCTCATTGAGGTCTGCCACATGGCTGGAAGTTTTGAGACTCTTCACTAGCATGCGATCGACGTAAACTTTTATTTTTTGCTGATCTGGTCTTTGAACAGCGTACTCATAACCCTTTAGTAGGCAGCTCTGGCATTCCTAAGTCCAAATGGCATGGCCTTATAATAGTAGGTGCCCTTGTTGGTGATGAATGAGGTCTTCTTTTCGTCTTCGGAGGCCATCCTGACCTGATTATAGCCAGAATATGCATCCATGAAGCTTAGCATTTCATGGCCCGTGGTTGCATCTACCAGCTGATCGATCTTTGGGAGTGGAAAGCTGTCTTTTGGGCATTGTGATTGCTCACCATAGCTATTATCACCAAAGGATCATCACGCGGGAACTATACTCCATTCATGTCCTCATCCATGAAGGTAATCTCCTCGATATCATACTTCACCATCTTTGTAGGCCTGAAACTAAAGCATTTGGTCTCCGAGCTCAAAGACTTAGATTGTCTGATGTAAGCCTTCCTGGACCTATTGCTGTTTCCAGAGTAGGACAAGCCCCCTTCGATCATGAAAATCTCATCCTCGTGCTCCTTTCCCTTTGCCTTTGGGGGAGCTTTCTTCTTCTTGTCTACGTACTGGCGGAGTTGTCCCCTATGGATTAGCTTTTCAATTTCCTCCTTTAGCTTCCAGTAGTTGTCAGTCTCATGGCCGTGGTCCTTGTGGCATCGGCAGTACTTGGTCATGTCCCTTTTATTCTCCAAAGTCTTTATTTTTCAGGGCTTTGGGACTTGCCCTGGTTCCAACTGGGCATAGAACTCACCTAAAGGAGCTGTTAGGGGAGTGAATTGTTAGTGAGCTCTGCCTTCGCTCGATTCGGGCTTGTTTAAACCTTTCTTGCCATTCTTACCTTTTCTCTCTTGGCCACGGGGTGGACTGTCTCCTTTGGCGCTTGAAGGAGGGCTGACAGACTTGACAGATCCCTTCCCTGCAAGGTTTCCTTCACGCTGATGTGTTTATTGACCTCGTCCAGGAGCTCGGACATGGTCTTGGGAGCCTTCTTTGCCATTGTCATCAGACAATACGGGGAGCTCACTCCTTCTATGAAGGCTGCCACTACTACCCCTTCATTGAGGTTTTTGATCATGAGGCTTTCTTGGTTGAACCAACAAGCATACTCTTTCAAGCTCTCTGTCGACCTCTGCTTGACGGTGAAAAAATGGATGGAGGACTTGAACTGTTTTTGAGTCCCAAGAAAATGGGAAATAAACTTGGTACCGAGCTCTTGTAAGCTCTGGATTGACCCTGTGAGCAGGTTGTTGCACCACATTCGGGCTGCCCCCTTAAGAGTGGTGACAAAAGCTCTGCACACAATATGATATGGAACATTCTGGAGCCCTATTATATTCCCGTATTATTGCCAATGGTCCACAGGGTTTGTGGTTCCGTCATATGACTTTAGTGTTAGGTGTTTGAATTTTTTCGAGACCTGATAGCTCTGAATGTGCTTAGCAAATGGAGATTTAGAGCTCCTTACCAAAGCTGCGGTCGAGCTTCCCCCCAGATGGCCCATCATCTTTATTATTTCGTCCATTTGTGGTCTCATTTCTGACATTAACTTTTTTTAACCTCTTCTAGAGACCTTTTGAAAGATATTTTGTCGAACATAAATCTTTGAGGTTTGGCGTCTACTTCTCGTTCAGGTACTTGGGTTGGAGGAAGGGGAGGTCGAGTCCCTATATTTTGGCTTTGATGTTGTGGGGCTCCCTTCGAGAGTCTTTCATGGACTACATGCACCTACGGGTCCCTTAACGGTGGGGGAGGAAGTGCAGCTGAGACCTCCTCAAAGGAAGGCTCTCTCTTGGAACTGGACCGACTAGATTCGAACTCACCGGTTCTGCTGCGACTCACCCTAGATTCTCTTCTGTGGTCTCCAAGCCTTTGCTTGGCTGGGACTTGTGACAAGACTAGGGGAGCAGCTGCAGTTGCGGAGGCAGAAATTGATCAATCTCTCGATTTGGCTAGAGGTGTTTCCCTCTGAGCTATAAGCCTATCAATTTAGATTTGGAGGACAGCTTGTTGCTCCTGCAATGCCAGCATGGGGTTTGGCTGAGTGTGTCTAGAAGATATAGTGCTTTTTGGAGCGTATTTTTGTTTGAAAGGAAGTGTATGTGACTTGAGAACGCGTCGTTCCCACAGATAGCGCCAAACTGTTCGTGCTAAAAACTAAAGGGGTATTTTAGAGGAGGTTGGCCTCGTATGAAAATAATGGTTAGTCCTCCTTTGTGAAATAGAGTTAGGAGCTCGGTTTTGCCTTGTTATTGATATAACTAAGTAGATATTATAAACTCAAAGTGATATCTCTAGTTGGTCTATCCTCACAATATTACAACAAGAGTATGCTTTTAGCTATACAAGTTCTAGCTATTATGTATCTAGAGATCTTATCGTGTGCTCAGTATCTTTATCTCTCTATTGTTCTTAGTTGTGTAGAAGTTATTGTATTATTTAGTTGGTTGAGTTGTAAATGCTTCTTCTATATATATGACTAAGAGGAAACGTGTGGCCAGAGCTTCTAGGGCTGGTTTGAAGCCATGCCTTAATCATCACCAACTCTAACCTTATTTCTCCATGAATTTTGGTGCATTAAATGCAGTTGGTGTGAATTTAATGAAGGCGAGGGAGGTTCCGCGTGTTCTACAAAGTAGGTGGTAGTCGTCCATGCCTCTGCCAACCACTCTGGCATAGTGGTTAAGCGAGAAGGAGCTCCAGAACTCGTTAAAAGAGCTCTGGAGCCCTAGCTCCACAATTTGCTGTGCTTAATTAACTCTCGAGCGGGAGTCCAACTTATGAGGGCTCTACTTTCCCTGTAGTGATCTTATAAGGCTCCTTTGAGCTTCTCCTATTAGGGCAGACTTGATTGTTAACGTGGATGGTCACATGTCAGCTCATAATTGGCAGGGCGGGTTGGATTACTAATTGCACGATCAAAGTTGAATATTCAGTTTAAGAGTTTAAGAAGTGGTTTCCATTTTACAAAATACTTGTCTATGAGTTGTTATACTAGTCTAAATTGTTGATATGTGACTTCTTCTATTGGTTATATAAAGGATGCTTTATATGGTAGTGAAAACAATACATATATGGAAAAATTGTTCCACCATGAGCTGTTTAACTTGTTGCTTGAAAGTAAACATTAGCACTAGTCCATGAGTTGTCCCAGGTATGGTCTCAATAGACGAAGCCGGAAGTTGGGATACAGTCTCCTGGGTGCAAGACTTGAAACCGTGCACGAAAATGAACAAAAAGCCTTTCTGCCACTTGGGTGAAAGGCCATGAAATGCAGACCTAGTGTATGCTTAGATAGTTACTAGGATTACCGAGGTCGTGGCTTGAAACCTATAGGATAAATGGATAGGGTATTATGCCCCAAGATCTTATTGAACAAAGGATTTGTCTTATGGAATCACTCTAATGTTTTCTAAATACGATTTTCACCTTAAATTCATTATATATGATTCTCACTGAGTCCGTTTGACTCACCCCTATTATTTTTATACAGGTACTTCCACATGTTCTTCTGGGAAAGGGAAAGGAAATGATTATACTTCTTAGATCGCTTCTATACCGCTACTTAGTCCAGCGTCCTTCACGATTGAAGGACCATTGCTTTTAAAATTTTCCTAATGCCATGTGTACTATCCTGATGTCATAACTTATGTATTATGTGTATTGTAGACACTGTACTTCTGGAACTTTATAAGAGGCTTGTTAATATGTGAAGTGCTTCCTTATGTAGAATATGGTTTGTATGAGACTGATAATGTTTTATGAGAATTGTACTTTGTTTACCCACTGTTGGCGTACGTCACCTATGATTAACCAGATCCCAGAGGATAGGTCCTCTAATGGGATTTGGGGCGTCACAAATTGGTATTAGAGGATAGGTTTCTTCTTCCTTCGCCGGAGAGTGGGGTAAATTAGGAAATTCGATTTCATACCATTCTATCCATTTCATTGTATTTATAATTGGGGAAAAGACTTAATGGATCAGTTTTGGTTCTAGTGTAGTTGCAAAAAGACTACCGGGTTATCTTATGTCAGTCGCAGCACAACTAATGACTATACTATAAACCATTAGTTGATTGTCGCAAACTGGAATTGAAACAAGGTGACTAATTGAGTCTTATCCGGAATGTTCATTCCTTCCACTCCTAGAAGCATTCTTCCCTTCCTCAATTTGGCTGCCGATCTTATTTTGACAGGCAAAAACTTTTAAGCTCCTTGTCGAAGGAAATATACAAGTATTAGCATATGGAGTTGAAAAAAGTCGAACAAAAAAAATAATGAAAATAATTCAACTTATCACCACGAGAACATGGAAGCCATCCATCCTCAATCATTTGAGGAGTAGCTTTCTATAATTTTGGAGTCCCGTAGGGTTAGCTAGATGTTGACTAACCCCATGGTGACCTTCCTATGCTTGATTGTAGAACTAATCTTTACTACTTGGCATTTTTCATTGAGGACATACATTCGAGCAGTGTAAAATAGGGATTCATCCCTAAATTCATCAATTTTAACAACAAAAGCTGAAGATCCCCAACTTCAAAGGTAGGAGACAGGTTTACATCTCCCTGGTTAGCCACATGAAGGGATAATAAGTTGTTACCAGTATAATCTTAACTAATAAAGTCGCATAACGTCACCGAATTCTCGATATAGTTGTGATGTGGTCATTATGCCAAGGTGGTTGTACTTGCGATTGTTAACGAGACACATGTAATTTGTACTATTTTGGAACATGTGCAAAGTTTAATACTAGAATTGTGCCTAAGTTTTGCCCTTTATATTCGTTTTACTGTTTACCCTAATGGAGCATTGTAATCGTTATTCTATATGTATAAATAGGAAAGGGAAGCCTAAATAAGGGGGTCTTGAATTTTAGGCAATTAGTAATATATATATATAGAGAGAGCTGGTAGCTTATATCTCTATAAATTGCATTTGAGCTAGTGAAATAGACGCACAGAAATGGAGGAAATGCTGCCGGAATAACATAAACGTTACCGGAGGTACCTACTGTCACCCTACAAATCTTATGTCCTCATTCTATATGTATAAATACAAAAGGGAAGCCTAAAAAAGGGGGTCCTGAATTTTAGGCAATTGGTAATATATATATATATATATAGAGCTGGTAGCTTATATCTCTATAAATTGCATTTGAGCTAGTGAAATAGGCGCACATAAATGGAGGAAATGCTGCCAGAATAACATAAACGTTACCGGAGGTACCTACTATCACCCTACAAATCTTATGTCCTTATTCTATATGTATAAATAGAAAAGGGAAGCCTCAAAAAGGGGTCCTGAATTTTTGGCAATTGGTAATATATATATAGAGCTGGTAGCTTGTATCTCTATAAATTGCATTTGAGCTAGTGAAATAGACACATAATAATGGAGGATGTGCTGTTGGAATAACATAAACACTACCAGAAGTACCTACCGTCACCCTACAAATATTATCTCTTTCATCTCACCCGTTTACTGTTCCATTGATTTTTCTTAAGAACTTATATTAGGGGGGGACCAAATTTTCAATCATCAATAATTATTATTATTAAAATTTAGTTATTATGGTTTTGTGTGGATTACATTTCTTATATACATGTAAAAATAGCGTAATTAAGATTTGGAGTCTGATTAGAGAACCACTTGACTTACCCTTGATTTGAAAGAGGCTGAGGTTAAGATGGTAGCCTTTTAGGAACACATCAAGCGTACTAAGGCATATGTTGCTAGAGTCAAGTGAAGAAAGAACAAGCTTATGATAATATAGTTGTGGCCTATAAAGTCGAAACTATAAGGATGTTTTTTCGCAAAGTTGGTGATCAGAAGGGTATAGGGAGTAGCCCCTCGGAGGGTAGTAGGGCTGGCACTAACAACACTGCTTAGTTATCATAGTATTGAGTTATGCAAATAGCTGTTGCATGTGTATTATTTTAGTTGTCTTTATTTAATGTATGTGCAAGAAATGTATCAACACGTGTAATACCAACCTTTTGGAAATGAAATGACATTGTATTATCATGCATAGTGCTTTTGAGCCATTTTTAAATGAATTTGCTAGTCATATTAAAAACTATCTCTGAAATTTCACGATATCTTGATGAACTAACTTCTCTAACCACCAATGTTCTTTCCCAATTTGGGAGAAACTTCGGACTTAAGACTCTTTGGTAATGGTGTGTGGATGCCCTGAGAATTAAGTCACCCATGTTAAACTCCTGGGACTTTACCAAAGCATTATATACTCTTGACAACAACCTCGAGTAAACTTTGAAATTCTTTTTGGCTTGATCTCTATGCTCATCTAGGGGTTCAAGTTGCACATGTCTTGCATCAAGGAGTAAATTGTTTTGGAGGGCCAAACATAATCAAAATATACCAAGACGGTGCTCGACTTTTAATGAGCTCCAGTCTACTTCTAGTCCTTATCCATGGCTTTCTACTTATGAGTTCCTAAACGCGGATCAAAAAATGAAGATTCTTTGGAGCAAAGCCGGAAATTCAAGTGGAGAACCCATGAATTGATTATGCTAAGACATACAAGAAGATTCCATGATGATAAAGCATTTGAAGGAGTTTTACAAGTTGTGAAACTGATGAATGGATTGAATGCTAGTGAAATCAAGCAATGGAGATTCCTTAGAGGTTTCCGAATGAAGGATTGCATGCTCATTGTGATGGAGACAAGGCTAATGTGTGGAATTACATAATTCAAGTCTTGGAATAATCTACAAAATTTAATTTAAAGTTTTTTTTTAAAATTATTAAATTTGTTTGAGTTTCCTTATTCAATTATGAATGTTTTCATTATTCAATTAGGAATGTTTTTCATTATTCAATTATGAATTAGGTTAGTAGTTTCCTTTTTGTTTTATAATTAGTTTTCTTATTGTAATATGATTTTAAGATTTTGTTTTCTCCTATTTAAAGGAGATTGTCAAACATTATTATTAAGATATTAAAAATAAAATAAGATTGTTTTCACTTTTGAGTTCTTGAGAGCTTGTTGAGTAATTTCGGATTTATTTCAATTCGTAATTGTTCGTGAATTATCAATTGATCACCCTCAATTATGAGCCAAAATCCTCCTACTAAGCAAGTAAGTGAAGATCTCTCGAGTATAGGACCTTTGTTCCTAAAGCTCCATTTCCCCACAAACTGAAAGACAATGAAAAGGGTACTCAATTCAAAGAAATTTTGGAGGTATTTAAGCAAGTCAAATAAACATTCCATTACATGATGCCATAAAGCAAGTACTTTCTTATGCTAAGTTTCTCAAAGACTTGGTAACTCAAAAGAGGAGAACAAATGTTTCAAAGAAGGCATTCTTAGCTGAACAAGCAGTTCCATTATTCAATATAAGATCCCTGTCAAATATAAAGACCCTGGTTGTCCAATAATTTCATGCAAGATAGGAGATCATCATATTGAGTGAACTTTGGTGGATCTAGGGGCTAGTGTGAACTGATTGCAATATTCATTTTTTAAGCAATTGGGTTTAGGAGAGGTGAAATCTACACCAATGACAATCCAACTAGTTGATCGATTTGTTAAATTTCCTAGAGGTGTCACTGAAGATATTTTGATACAGGTAGAGACATTTTACTTTCTAGGGGACTTCGTACTTCTTGACACTTAATATGTTCATAACACAAATGGGCAAATCCCTGTGATCCTTGGTCGGCTGTTCCTCACTACAGCTAATGTAGTAATCAACTGTAGGAATAGACTAATGGAAATAAGTTTTGGGAATATGATAGCTGAGCTTAATGTCTTTGATACAAGTAAACACCTCAAAGAAGAGGAAGTTAGAGGTATGAACATGATAGGTATCTAGATATTTGATGGAGGTGGTGATGAGCTTGAAGAAGATTTTATATCTTTGTTGGGAGATGAAATAAATGATCTAAAATTTCTTAAAGAAGCAAGAGGAATGTTGAGAATAAAAGAGGAAGAGTGGGAAGTAGAGGTTCATAAATTTTTATTTTTAGAGATAGATAGTGAGAGAGATAAATCTGTTGATAGTGTGAAGCTGGGTGATAATATCTTATTTGATCATGGTACTCTTGAGTTAAAATATAGTGATTCCTCACCTTTGGAGAAACCCTATTTGCCTATTGATTTTCTGCTTCCATTTGTTGAGCTTATTGAGTTAATTCATCTTATATCCTCTGATCTCGAGCTTGACATAGGCCATTAAATCTTGGAGGTAAGTGGCAGGTTTAATAAGTATTTTCACATTGATTATTATATATGCTGACCTTCCACCTGATAAATATGCATCGTGTAATTAAAATGGATATTCTAGTTTTCTTTGTTTTCTTTCTAAGAAAAAGTGCATGTTTATCTTTGTCATTGAGCTTCATCAACTTCAGGTAATATCATTCATTTTCTTATTTACTTGTCTTTATAATTGAGGACAACATAAGATTTCAATTTGGGGGGGGGGGGGGGGGGGTTGAGAACTAGTTACATTATCATTCCATACATTTCACTTATTGCACTTTGTTAGAAAATGAGCTAAATTTTTTAATTTTTGATTTTTTTGAAAGGAACAAAGAAAAGCTTTGCAATGTTTCTTTGATATTGACTGAGATATCCTTTCTAGCTAATGCAATAATGATGATGCATTTGTCTTAATACTTTATATTATTATGAGAAATTTCACGATTTTTAATCATCATTATATTTGAGTACATATGACAACTATGAGTGACTAGATAGAAAAGTCAGCATAACTGAAAATTCTTAAAGAACATAAATGTTGAGACTGAAGAACCCGTGAGTATTTGAGCCAATCTTCATTTTTGAGGGTTTTTACATCAGCTCTTAATTTTGGAAAGCGTATCTCGTTGAGTAGTCTCATTGTTCTTTACTTTGATTAAACACTAGAAAGGTACGTCCATGAAATGCAATTCTTTTTAAGGATTATTGATATTACTTGAATTGAAGAATTATAGACATTAGGAAGTGACTTATGCCGTCTTTGGTAACCTACATATAGCCTAATCCCACCCTTAAATATAAACCACTAGTCACCCCTTTGAGCCTTATATATAACCTTTCTTTGGTAGTCCGATATCCTTACCCTACTCCAATTAAGTGTGTAATCATATTTATAGCCTACTCTTTATCTAAAAAATATATTAAGATAGTATTTCTATCTATGGGCAGTAGTGAAAAGTGAGCTTGAAAAAAAAAGTGATAAAATATCTTTCAAAATATCAAAAAGAAAAAAAAGTTATGTGGAAACAAAGGAGATGTAAAAAGAAAAAAGATTGAAAAAAACAAAAAGAATAGCTCAAATGGAGTGAAATTTAGCCCAAAGTGTTAATTTTATATCTCAATGTATTTTTTAGATTTTTAAATCCGTATTTACCCCTTCATTTGATTAGCCATCACCCTAAGCCTTGCATTATAACTCGAAAAAGTCCTAATGATCCTTTGAAATATGGTTTTGAGGTGAGAGTGGTGGAGGGGGATCAAGTTATGCATTTTTCTTTTCTAGTGCGATATGTCTGTTCATGATACTCTTGTTCTTTCATAATTATCATTTTTCATATATACATGTGAGAGGCATTTGATTTTAATCACATTTACTCTTTATAACCTGCATTTGATGGGATTTGAAAGTTTTGCCTACTTAGATATCAATGATGTCACGTTGTTGTTAATTCACACACACACACACAATGAGATTGAAGAGCAAGAAATATTCTTATTAATTTTTCTAGTTTGAGAACTTTGATATTGCATATGTGTCGCATTGCTTAGCTTGTGTGTGTTTTGATATCTTTGTTGAGTTGTTTGCATTGGTAAAGAAAGGGAAATAAATTTTAGAAAGAACCGTTGCATTCGAATTTTGTTAGTATATTCATTGCAAACCATCACGAGACTTTATTCGTCCTCTTGGGAGAACCTTGGAGTTACGAAAAGAATTAATTTTAAGACTTTTGCTTTGCTAGAGAACTAGCAAGTATAAGTTGGGGGGAATATGATATGCAAAGAAATTGGTATATTGTAGTCCATTAATATATATTTTGGAGAGCGTATATTTTTATATTTGTTGTATTTTTATTGTTTTTCAGGTGTTTTGAATTAAATGGAGAAAATTGACTTTCAAATGGAATAATTCAGAATTAAGATGGAAAAGTTATGGTGAAAAAAAAGAAATAGGAGAGCTACATTCTCAGCTTAAAATGAAAATGAGTGATATAATTATACTAGTGAAGTGTGTAGCTTAATTGGTTTGTGCAATAGGTATCTTTAAGTTAGACTTGTGTTCAAAACTTCGCAGCATCATTAATTAATTTAATAAATGCCCCATAATAGCACATCCAAGTCCACTTGCAGCAAGCTTAACCTGAGCCACCCAATTGACTGACCCATATGAAGAATCAAAGCTCAAGATATGTCAAGCCAACAACAATATAAAGCACTAGGGGTGTTTTCGGTTTCGGTCGGGGTAGAAACTAGGGTACCCCAAACCCTCCCCAAACTTTATAGTTCAGTTTCGGTTCGGTTTCGGTTTTCGTACCTATGAAACCCAAACCCTCCCCAAATGATTCGGTTTCGGTCCGGTTCGGTCTCATTCAGTTTTTTTTTTTGTATTGTTAAAACATTAGTTCAAAATTGCCCTAAAAATATAAATTCACTCAAAAGGCACTACAAAAAAATTATACAATGTATTTATTTTAATAATTAGCTTAAGTAATTATTTATAAATGTAAATAATCCATAGGGTTGGGTGTTTTATTTTTTTTTCAACGTATTGTAAGACAACTTAAGTAATTACATTAAGTTAGCAAATTTTTTTTTAAAGATTCAGTTTTTTCGGTTCAATTCGGGGACCCCGAATCCCCAACCCATACCGACCCAAATCAATCGGTTTCAGTTTCGGTTCGGGAAATTTCGGATCGCAACGGATCGGTTCGGTTCGTTCGTTCGGTTTTCGGATTTCTGACAACACCCCTATAAAGCACCAGCAGAATCAAAGGAGAGAGTACCGAAAATTGATTTTTTTTGTTCTTCTTTACACATTTATCGAGGACATCAACTTTACTTTAATTTTTTCCTTTCTTTCTCTTCAATAGATGTGCATAGTTTTAACATTGATTTTTTCTTATTTTCTTTCTCCGCCGAGAGCATAAATTCTTTCTATTTAGTTTATTTTTTTTCAGAATTAAGGAACAACACTTTTATTTATTTTAGAGTGAATTGTCTTATGCTATTAATTTAAGGTGTCGTTATTTACACCCACTAAATTTATCACAAACACCCTTTTTGTAACAAAAGGTAAATTTTTAATCACTAACACCCCTTTAAAACTTGCCTAATAAAAAGTGAGTGCAGATGCACACACTCGCCCTATTTGAGGAGAGTTTGTTTGTAATAACTCGCCTAACATCAGGTAATAGATTACTGGAGTGTTTTTCAAATAAGGCTTGCTTAATGAGAGGTAAGTTCACTCACATAAACTCACTTTATATGAGGAGAGTGTGTTGCTAAGCACTCACCTAACATTAGGCAATGGAAGTGGAAGGGGGGGGGGGTGTTTGTGACAAATAAGGTGGTGTTAAAATATGCTTCTTAGTTATATTTTGGAGTGGACTGTTTGTGACAGATTTGAGGGGTGAAAATAACACCACCCTTAATTTAAGATTATTCTTCTCCAATTTATTTACGCGTATCCAAGTAAGTACCTAATTTATTTATTTATGTGTTCTTTAAATATTTGTTTTGTTTTACTTATAAGCATGCTAGGCTAGAATATTTCGTAGGGTTGGAGACGAGTATATTTGATTAATTACACTGCGCTTATTCATAGCAATTATTTCTAGTAATTTAATGCTTTAATGTTAAATACAATTATTCCTATCGGATGCCTATTTTAATTGATAAAAATAAAGTTGGATTCTCATTATTTTAAATTCACCTTATGATTTGTTAGAGAGCGAATATGTGATGTGTTTTGATGGATATAGTGATTGTTTTGTTCTTATACATAAGTATGACCGTGGAAGAATTATAATTGAATTTTATAATTTAGTTAAACTCAAATATATTTATTTTACTCATCTAAAAGAGTTGATAGACCAAATTAGTGCGAGGTAAAGAATATAATTTATTGGGCATGAATATTAAGAACATGATGTCAAATATATGACTCTGCCACCCTAATGTTTTATTCATTGATTATTTTATTTGTATTTTTAGTTGATAATAATTCATCTCATTCTAAGCTAGATTACGAATTAGTTAGAATTAGTGAGTGAAATACATACATTCCATTCGTCAAGTCCATAGGGTTCGACCTTACTCTTACTTAAGTTATACTAAATACTGATTTGTGCACTTGTTAGTTTTTAAAACAATCACAACACACACAAAAACATATTTAAAATCATAAAATTTTAATGCAAACATCATAACATTAATAATAATATTTCATACAATTCAAATAGCAAATACGAACAATTACGAGAAATTATAATAATATAATGCAAATATAATAGCACTAATAATATTATACAATTAATCAAGAAATAAAATTATGCCTAATATTAAAAAACAGATCTAAGAAAGATTTACCTTGGAATGGGCGGTGGAGAGTGGGAGGGACAAGGGTCAGAGGGTGCCTGTTGTTGACTCGTGGGGACTGGGATGGAAACACCGGTTGCTGGCGCGGCGTTGTGGTCATGTGGTTTGAAGAAGAAGAGAAGAACTAGAAGTGGAGAAAGAACTAGAAGTGGAGAGAGAACATTAGAGGGATGAAAATTAGAGGGTTGGTGTGCAAATTTGCAAGGTGAGTTTGACAATTTTCAAAATGGGAAATTTTAAATAGTTCTTGGAGTTTTGCCCATAGCACTTGGGTACTCTTAAATATAAATTTATTCACATAAATTCCTATATATATATATTAAAAAAAAATACCCCATATATAGTAGGAAAATTCCAAATCTAAGGAGGGGCGATTGCCTCCCCTTGTCCCTTACTCGGGAGGCCCCTGAGTGCAACCCTTATTTATCAATTATTTACTTTAGCAAATTTATTTACTACTAACCCAGGGGAAAACTCTACATGTATGAAGACATATCTAAGAAAGATTTACCTTGGAATGGGCGGTGGAGAGTGGGAGGGATAGGGGTCGGAGGGTGTGACGCGAACCCGGATCGTCTTTCCTAACCAGGCTAATGGATCCTCAACCCTTGAACTACGAATGTAGCAAGAACCTTGGAATACGTCGAAAAGATGGAAGGCAGAAACCTCAACCCAACGCTTAAAGAAGCGCGAACCTTGGTATAATGAATGACGCCACAATCTAGTGTGGTTGCTAGATTGATAAGTCAAGAACAATTGAATTAATTCAATTCAATATGTTCAACATGCTCTTAGAGAACACAAAGAGAAAACTCTTAATTTAATTAATTATCAAAACTCTTAATAAAACAATAATATGCCTCCCTTAAATAGGAGTAAACAAAGCCTTAATCCTAATTCAAAAAGGAAACTATTTCCTACTTAGAAAAGGAAACTAATATATAACACCTAGAATATTCCTACCACAATAAGGAAATTAATTATAAACACTCTAAAATAAGCCCAAAATAATTCTAAAATAATAATAACTCTAGGAAATAATTATCTATAATCCTTGGGCTTTAAGAAATATAAAATAAATAATTAAATTCTTCAGCCAGCCGGTCGTGAGAACATGCAAGAACACAGGGCTAATTTCTTGGCTAGGCTAGATCACATCAAGGTGCCTGTTGTTGACTCATGGGGACTGAGATGGAAACACTGGTTGCTGGCGCGGTGTTGTGGTCATGTGGTTTAAAGAAGAAGAGAAGAACTAGAAGTGAAGAGAGAGAAAATTAGAGGGATGAAAATTAGAGGGTTTGGGTGCAAATTTGCAAGGTGAGTTTGATAACTTTCAAAATGGAAAATTTTAAATAGTTCTTGGAGTTTTGCCCATACACTTGGGTACTCTCAAATGTAAATTTATTCACATAACTTCCTATATATATATATTAAAAAATAAAAAAAATACCCCATATATAGTAGAAAAATTCCAAATCTAAGGAGAGGCGATTGCCTTCCCGTGCCCTTTACTCGGGACGCCCTGAGTGCAACCCTCAATAGTTATCAATTATTTACTTTAGCAAATTTATTTACTAATAACCTAGGGGCAAACTCTACATGTATGAGATAGGATACAGTAATTATTTGTATAACTAGAAATAGTGCACATGCTTTGTACGTGATTAGCTGGACTAATAAATACATAATTAAATTAATTATAATTACATATAAGTTAAAAAAATTTATATAAATTAAATTGATTTTCAAAAAGTCTAAATTTGAATTAGAAAGTAAGTTTACATTATTATTATTATTATTATTATTATTATTATTATTATTATTATTATTATTATTATTATTATTATTATTATTATTATTATTATTATTATTATTATTATCATTTAAAGCGAACAACTAAGGCTACATGATCAAAATTGAAAATAAAATCGAGATAAAAATTATTTTTTGCTTTAAGAGCATTGATACTTCTTTTTTCCTTTCCATTTCCCCATGTAAAGTTTATCAGCTGTTAGTATCTAAATTTAATAAGAGAAATATTTTCTTTAAAGCACTTTCAACTTCCGAGAAAGCAAATAATGTATTAAGTAATTATACCTTATGTTTTATATATATGCGAACACAAAGCCGATTTGACAAATAGAGCTACTTTATAATAGTTCGAGTGAAAATACATATTTTGGTTTGAACAATGTGTCTCAAAAGAGCTATGCTTACTTATCCTAAATAATTCTCAAGAGTTTATCCCAATTTCAAGCTTAATACATCTCATTAATATAATTTCCATATTTTGTAAAATTTCTTTTATATAGCACCGTAGATTTTGTAGTTAACAAGTCTTCCTAATAAAGCATATTTTTATAGAGATACATGACTATACATGCAACTCTCTTAGGTTTCCATTTATGTAATGATTAATCTTTTTAAGAACTTCTACAAGGTTTAATTTAACAATACAAATCCATATTAAAAGTGAACTATTTAGGAGTTTCAATTCTCATTTTTTTTGGTGAGGAGTTTCAATACTATTACCATATGAAATGGTAAAACATAAGTGAAACTTCGAAGTTATAAACTGATGAAGAACAAACAACATAACATCCAAAAATAAATAAGTAATATAATTAGATGATTTTTACACGAATAGTTTAAATTAGTTTAAATAAGGCAAAGATTAGATTAATTTATTATGGGTGATTTTGTTTTCATCCACCAATTTTTTCAGTTAATCCACCCTTAAGTTATGGAATTTTTAAACAAAATATTACAATATTATCCTTTTTAAAATTAATAAGTATATCCACCAATTAAAATTAAATTATAATTATATAATTTTAGTTTCCATTTTAATTAACATTCCTAATCTAAAAATAACTCTTTTAATTTACTTCACATTTACGTTTGAAAAGAATTCAAACGGTTTAGGGCTTTTGCGCGTGTGTGTTGATAGAATAGAAGATCTCAATATGTATTATTTTGAAGAAAAATACAAACCCTAATATCATTACACAGTTTAAGCATACAACAATGAAAAATCATTTTTCAATGAGAGAATCAAATAATACTTTGCAACACGAAGAAGAGCCTGCAGTAGAATGGATTAATGCGGTATTGAAAGTAGAGAAGGAATTAGGTATTAGTGCTGACGACGGTTTATTTCCATCGCAATCAGCAGAGACTGCACATTCAATGGTGTGTTTTAATTTTTTTGCTTTTAAATTTATACTTTAGATTATATTCTTATTTGAAATAGGATAGAAAAATTTAATTTTGGATACGGTATTACGAACTTCGGCAGAACCTGGGTTAATATCTAATATCGAATCCAAAATTAATTTTTGTCTCAAAATTATTATTTTTTAATTATTTTAAACTTACAAAAATCTATTATATTTTTTTAGGATCCTAAGGTATCCATCCCAAATGAATTGATTATTCCAGAAGCTTTATCGGTGTTACAATCGATTAAAAGTGATGTCGACGATGTGCCAATGCAAGAAGTGGAAGATAGTAGACCTATGGGATGGGATTGTACTCAATTTTTTGTTACAGAAGAGGTAACAACTTGTCAAATAAACTGTTAATTTATAACTTGTATTCTCAACACGATTGCGCGAGATTTATTATATTGTAATTAATGTATATTTTTTGCTCACGAGATGATCTAACATCATGGTGTAAAGCTGTTAGTAGGACTTGTGGGGTGGTTGTTAGCATAAAAAAATCAGAGTTTTCAAAGTTTGGTCGTAGAGGGAGAATCATTTATTGTTGTGAAAGAAGTGGGTCTTATAAAGAAAAATCCAGAAAAGTTTCAAGCAACCCTAAGAAGCAACAAAAAATTACAGGAACAAAGAAATGTGGATGTCCATTCCTGTTAAAAGGGGAGAAACTTGAAGATGCCGAAAATTGGAAGTTAAAAGTTATATGTGGTACACATAACCACCCTATAGATGATCAGACGACCTTTGAAGGGCATTCATATGTTGGTAGATTCTCAAAAAGTGAGGAGCAGCTTGTTGCCAACATGTGCGTGTGTGGAGTTAAACCTAGAGAGATACTTCGTGTATTAAAACAACAAAATCTCAACAATGCTTCTACTATTACAACAATTTACAATTTCAAAGCGAAGCATCGGATGCTCGAAATGCAAGGAAGAACCCAAATGCAACAGTTGATGCATATTTTAGATCAAAAGAAGTATGTAGAATTTCATAGAAGGGATGCGAACACAGATGAGATTATGGATATATTCTTTGGTCATCCATATTCGATGACACTTGTTAAGTGTTTCCCTCACGTGCTGATAATGGATTGTACGTATAAGACAAACCGGCACGGCTTACCTCTACTGGAGATTGTTGGGGTTACGTCGACCGCAAAAACGTTTATTATTGCACATGTTTACCTTCAGAAGGAAATGGAAAGTAATTATAGATGGGCTTTAGAATGCTTAAGAGATATTCTTCCACCAGGTAATCCGACAGTTATTGTGACCGATTGTGACATGGCATTAATGAATGCAATTAAAATCATATTCCCTGATGCTTCTCATATGTTATGTACCTTTCACATCTCGAGAAATGTTGAACAACACGGAAAGAAAAAATTTGCGACTAAGAAATCATGGGACCTATTCATTCAAGATTTTCATAATATGATAAAGTCTTATACTGAAGAGGAGTACAATGAGAATGTTGACAAGTTCTGGAAGAAATATGAAAAGTACAAAGATCTTCTAAGTTATATTGATCGCACTTGGTTGAAGTACAAAGAGAGGTTTGTGGCTGCGTGGACAAATAAGATTTTGCATTTTGGCAATGTTACGACAAATAGGGTCGAATCACAGCATGCAAGTTTGAAAAGGTATTTAGGTTCCTCACGAGGAGACCTTGTAAATAATTTGAATATGATTGACAACCTCCTCATATCATAACATGTTGCCATTAGAGCTTCTTTTCGTAAATCTCTAAGCTCTAACTTACACGTTCATCAAATATCTGATTTTAACAATTTGAGAGGGTTTGTGTCTTCAAATGCTTTAGAGCTAATTAATGAGGAAAGAAAGAGGAATGAACATGTAGGTGTTGATATATCACGATGCGATTGTGTACTTAGAACTGCATACGGTCTTCCTTGTGCTCATGAGCTTTTACAATTCAAATGTGAAGGGCGTGAAATTCCATTATTTACCATTCACCAAAGATGGATGAAACTAAATGATATACCTGGAGAAATTCCTCAATATGCAATTGATCTGGAGCAAGAGATATCCTTCTTTAGAATGAAGTTTGATGAAGCAACTAATGAGCAAAAAATTAAGCTATTAAAAGTCATACGAGAGGTAATTGTACTTGACCTACTCTTTAAATATTATAATTTTCATATTGGTATTATAACTATATATTATATTTTATTTCTTAGGCAACAAATCCTGCATCAATAAATATGGCACCACTAGCAATGAACAAGTTTCCTAAAGGAAGGCCAACAAAGAAGAAGAGGAAAATTTCACATATAAAAGATGATAGTACAAAGCGGGATCCATCTGGTTTTGAATATGCAAAAACTATAGAAGAACAAATAGAGGCTGTGTTCACTGGGCTACAAAATATTTGTCAAGGTAAAAGTGGTAAGCATATGAGAAAGAATAAGGCAAAGAATAAGAAAGAGAAAATAATATTATTAGACTTAAACGAGAATCAGTACTCCTCTTCGGTTTTTGAGTTGTTCCATCAAACTATTAAGGAGCATGTCCTCGAAGGTTTTGAAGATGTTCCCGCAGATGGGCATTGTGGGTATAGGTGTTGTGCTGAATTGCTAAACCTTGATGTTCATAATGGGTGGAGGGTGGTAAGAGAAAACATGTTAATTGAGCTAAGTGAAAATCAAGAGTTATACACAGGAATTCTGGGCGGTGAAGAAGGCTATAAGAAAGTTTCGGAGGCTATAAATTATTTTGAAGTGAACAGTGTCCGTGTGAAGTATTGGATGCAACTTCCGGACATGGGTTGCTTATTTGCATCAGCATTTAATTGTATTTTTTGCGTATTCTCTCCTAGCCAAAGCTTAACATACTTGCCATTGAGGACGGGCCCAATTGACATCGTACGAATTGTCCCAATTGTGTTGTATGATGATGTTCATTTCATGAAAGTAATTCTCAAAGAGGGATCTCCTCTTCCACCTGTGGTTCCTGGTTGGCGTAAACAGCGATTCCCAGATGCAGAACAGTGGGTTGAAGTTGTGCAAATGAGAATTAATGAGTGGCGTAAGCTTATTGGTGATCCCCCGACAGCGAATCATTCTTCTTTTGAAACTATCAATTTACTTTAGCTATTAATGTTTTGATATGAAGGAAATAATTGGATAAGAACATTGATATTACTTGTTAATTTTCTTTTTGGGATAAGGATGACAGTCAAATTTGGTTTGAATGTAAAAGGTTGAATGTTTGAATGGATATTGTCATGATAGTAGCATCATTTTGTAACTCTATAGAGAAACACATAATTTATTTTATTTGTTTTGTTATATCTACATGAAGCATTTTCAGTTGATGTTTATTATCATCCTGAATAGCCAATTTAAAAATACATGTTTTTAGGATAATAATCACATCTCAGCTAATAATAATAATAATAATAATAATAATAATAATAATAATAATATAATAATAATATTTATAATATAATAATAATCCTATATAAATAATAATAATAATAATAATAATAATAATAATAATAATAATAATAATAATAATAATAATAATAATAATAATAATAATAATTGGGTTTGGATGACAGTCAAATTTGGTCTTAAAACTGGGAACAATTAGTAGAAGGAAAGTGAGATTAACCAAGATCGATCTTGCATACACAAGATTGATCTTGTCACCCTACCATGAAACAACAGTGAGCTTCCAAGATCGATCTTAACTATACAAGATCGATCTTGGCACCCTCTCAGTCAATTGTAGGAAATTGAGAATAACTAAGATCGATCTTAAATTAACAAGATCGATCTTGACTCATACCATGAGGAAACAGTGAGCAAATAGGATCGATCTTGACTATACAAGATCGATCTTGGCACCCTCTCAATAAAATGCAGGAAACTGATAGTAACTAAGATCGATCTTTCATAACCAAGATCGATCTTGCCGCCCTACCTTTACTAAACAGTGAGCAAATAGGATCGATCTTGACTATACAAGATCGATCTTGTCACCCTCTCAATCAAATGCAGACCTGGTTAGAACTGGTTAAAACTCCTCTAATCTAATTGTTGTTGTTCAAGAACAACAAGAATTAAACTTTGGTTATTATGAAGAATTATGATTCAAAGAGAAAAGTAAAAGAGGATTACCTCAGCCTATATTAAAGAAATTTATGATGGTATTTGTAGTCATTAATAATGTTGTGTGGCATACACAGTGGACTTCACAGTTTGAGCCTAATGATGAACTTTTGATCAGTTTATGTTATTTCTTTATTGTTAGATGGTGTTGTTAGTTAAGGGTACAATTTTTTTTCTATATCCTTGTAATTTTTATTTTTTTGATTGCTCTACCTGCATTCTCCTTTTTTGGATTGTTAAAGCTCAATATGCAAAACTTGTTTTGTTTTTGTGAAGAAGTAGAATACCACAAACAAATTATAGATAATTTCAACATAACTGTGATTGGGAAATAGTAGAATATCATATATGAATCTTGCTATACAAGAGCTCCTACTCACTCTCCTTTTCTCTTTAGATAATCTTATTTATATACAATATCATTACTCAATAGTCATCATAACCTACTGAATTGTAGCTTTTACTTTCTTGTGCAACTCCTTCCATTTAACTTCTTTTTGTCATAGGTTGAGTAAGATAACATCCATTTGCTCTCTTCAACTTCTCAGAAAATAAGGCTCAAAGTGGGTTTTCTATGAATTGAATGGCATTCATTCTTTCAATCTGTTACTATACTAATTTGCTCCTTATCCAAGATGCTCTATAATTACACATATGAGCACGTGTAATTATGCAGTTATGCAAATTTGCAGATTATATTCCTTGAAAGTGGAAGTTTGGGCCATGAATTTCGCACATGGAATGGAAACACTGTAATCAATGAACTTCTACCCAATGGTTTCACGGGATTTAGCCAATTGTCTTGATCATGGAATATCATTGACAAATTATCATTTGTTATTCTAATTTTTGTAATTGTAAACTGCCAATTCTTTTATACAAGATAAGTTCATATTTTGTTTTGCCAAGTAAAGTATCTCAAACCCCTGTGATTTTCTTTAGACATTGGACCCTTAAATTTCTTCACCTACACAACTATAACAGTTTATTTTTTATTTTTTTTTAATTTACACTATGGTTTTGTTTGATCAAACAAGATGGGAAATGAACTAAACTTCATCAAAATATTCAATGTTTCAATTCTCAAAACCAAAGTCGTAACAACCAAAAGTTGGATTATAAATGGCATAATAACATGGCATTTAGAGCATAGCCAAAATACTAAATCCAAACAACCTTACAATCCTAAATAAAACTTAATAAGTGATACTTAGCATAAGCTTTATAAACTAAAATTAAAGGTCTTCATCATCAAAACATACAAGAGAAATATAATAATAAACTTGATCACATCGGTGGTGGTGGTGGTGGTGGAGGTTGGAACCGGGCATCCCATGCTTGCATACTAGCATCCAATGCTTGAAAGCGATGGATGAGGTCTTGATAATGCTCTTCCTCCCTTTTGCTCAATGCTTCGTAGCGGTTAATGCTTTCTTGGCGAAAATCTTCAAACTGTTTGGTTTGGCGCTCTTCCATGGCAAGCATTAATTGCTTGATTTCATCGAAACCTGTTGGTGGTGGAGCTTGGGCAGCGGAACCCTCACCTCGAGCCACATGTGTCCTCTTTCGACGCCTTAAGGACTGAACTTGCACCTCATGTCCTTCCTCTTGTCCCTCTTCCGTAGCCATGGGATCCCCCTCTTCATGTTGTATCTCGGTGGGATGTGTATGGAGTTGTCCTTGAGACCGCTTTAGCGTTGAATTATTGACAACCCCAAGTTGCTTGATGATTTGATCCCCTTCATTCGCCTCCACTCCATAATGTGTACAAAATCTTGTTATCAACACTCCCATTTTTATCGCTTCCTTTCCCTCAATTTTAGTAGCCGAGTTGCTAATCAATTTCACAAAGTATCTCATTAAACATATATTATTTTCTTTCACAATATTGTAAACAATTAAAGCCTCGTCGAAGTATAGGTGACTTTTATGGGTGGTGGGATAAATGCTATTACAAACAACCATCCAAAGTTTATGAATGTGAGGTAGTAGGTTGGTGGATGAGATTTTGAATTTGTCAGCTTGTTTAGGAATTCCCGTTAGCGTCTCATGAACAGTGTTTTCATCCGGTGTGTCATCGGATGAAGTATAAGGTAATACGTAACTACCAATAACCGGAATATGTAGGAAATTGCTTAACGTATAAGGGCTAAAGGGAACTTCCTTACCACGCACGAATGCAAAACAATCGTAGTCCGACTTTTCGATTAAGGAAGCAATGAATTCATGGCAAATCGTTGCGTTGCAATCGCCGATGTTCATCTTCAAGAAATCAACCCAACCCACTTTTCTTTCAAATGTGTGCAAGAACTCAAATTCATCAAGTTTTTCGATAGCAGCAGCCTTTTCCGCCACAACCGTCCGGTTACTAAACCAATCATCATGCCAATTCTTCTCGATCTCACTTCGGAATCCTTGATAACCCCTTCGTGAATTTGGTTTCAATTCAGTAGGTTTAGTGGTGACATTTTTCCTTCTTTGAGATGATGAAGCCATGTTTAAGGGGAATTTTGGTTGATATCGAGGATGCGACAAGGGAAGAAGGAGATGGTGCCGCAACAACCCAAAAGTTAGGGTTTTTAATATTTTCGAAATTGGGGTGTGGGGAAAGATGGATGATACAGTGATGATTTACCTCGGAGGATGTCGCGATGGTGGGAAGAAGAAGAAGGATGTTGCTGCCGCCGGTGGGAAGAAGAATGAGGACGACGCTGCACGGTGGGAAGGTGGAGGAAAACGACGATGCTGCGTGGGTGGGAAAGAAAAAAAATTGAATTTCTACTGGAATGAAATTGGTTAAATTTGATTTTGTTATTTTAATTCAAGGTTAATTAAAATTCATTTTACAATTTAAATTTTTGAAGTGGATTTATTTATTATTTTGGTGGATATTTTAATATTAAAAGTAATATTTAAAAAATTAAATTTATAATATTTTTTTGTCAGTTCATCCGCGCTCGCGGATTAACTTAATATGTAACGCGGATTAACTTATTAGTGTGGATTAATTGAAAAATTTGGTGGATGAAAACAAAATCACCCTTTATTATTTACATGAATAGTTTACGGCCAACGTGCAGTACTACAACTTTGTTATTTTCAGTAAGAAGTTATATGTGAGGATAAGACAAAAGTTATTGTAATGAAGTAATTTTAATTTATGCTCAACCTCTCTTTTAAATTACTGTTGTTGCATGTTGGTTGTTGATTGTAAATTGTATTCTAGTGAACTTGACTGAGCTAACGATTAACCCCGTTGCTCACGCAGCCTTCTTTGTACCATCAAAGTGTGAGTTTTGGCTCACATTTAGTGAATTGGTGATTTGTGGACAGAGGACTCCATGATCGATCATGGTCCCAGGCATTTTGCCTATTTAGTGTATTTTTGGCTCATTTGTTACATAAGACTTGGTGAGGCTCAAAAATACTTGAGAGCTTATTTTGAGAGAAATTTTTCTTGTGTGCTTGTAATCACTTTTTGTTCCAATTATCAATAGAAGCTATCATCTGTGTGGATTAGTGGCGTTTACGCCGACACCACAGTAAATCCTTGTCTTGCGCAATTGTTCATTTATTTCCTATTTCTCTATTGTGGGTGTACTTTTTTGTGTCGGTTCTTCTTTCGGGTAAACCATTTGAGCTTGTGAGATCCCTCCCCGTTGCGTCGTGCTCGGTCGTGAGCGGTTTGGCGCAACAAATTGGTATCAGAGGCTAAAATGAGAAAGGTGGGATTTGTGTCGCACGCCAAGTGTTTGATAAAATTCCTAAGTGAGATTTTTCAATCTTTGTCTCGTTGTTGGTTTGTCAAGTCCATTGGTGATTGAAGATGACTACTTCTAAGACCTCAAAGGTGTCAGCGATAAAGTTTGACGTAGAGAAATTCGACGGAAAGTTGGTCAATTTTGGCATGTGGCAATGTCAAATGCGCGATGTCTTGATCCAACAGGAGTTGCATAAGGCATTGTTGGGTGTGGAAGCTAAGCCCACGACGATGACAGATGTTGAATGGGAAGAGTATGATTTGAAGGCTTGTAGCACTATCCGGTTGCATCTAGCTCAAAATATGATATACTACGTTATGCGTGAGAAATCCGCGGCTAGCGTATGGAAGATATTGGAAGAGAAGTACATGATGAAGAGTATAGAGAATCGTCTCTATCTCAAGAAGAAGCTGTTCCAATTTGAATATGCTAGAAGTACATCAATGAGTGAGCATGTCGATGAGTTTAACAAAATGATTTCTGATTTGTTAAACTTGAACGAGGACATGAAAGACGAGGATAAAGCTATTTTGTTGCTCAATTCACTTCCGGAATCCTATGACCATTTGAGCACCACTTTGTTATATGGCAAGGATTCAGTGAAGTTTGAAGATGTTTCTTCTGCGTTATTGGGTAATGAACAACAACAAAGGGAGAAGGGAAATTCTTCCTCGGATGCGTTGTTTACTCGAGGAAGAAATGAGGAGCGAGAACAAGGTGGTAGAAGCAACTCTCAATCTAAGTACAGACCAAAGGACTTAACTAAAGTTCGGTGCCACAAGTGCAAGGAATTGGGGCATTTCAGAAGAAATTGTCCTATGCTAGAGTTAGGAGGGAATAAGAAGAAAGCAGATGATACCGCGAATTCTGTTAGTTCAAGGGATGGTGACTTTGAGAGTCTGTTAGCGGTTACTCCTAGAGAAAGCTCGGTGGGCGAATGGATCTTAGACTCGGATTGTTCATACCGTATGTGCCCAAACAAAGACCTATTTCATACCTTGACGAAAGTGGATGGAGGAGCGGTTTTGATGGGTAATGAACATGTCTGTGAGATGATGGGTATTGGAATAGTGAGGCTGAAGATGCATGATGGAGTAGTTCGAACTCTTGATGAAGTTAGATACGTCCCGGATCTGAAGAAGAATTTGGTTTCTCTTAGTACTTTAGATTCTAGTGGGCACAAGATTGTGCTCGAGGGCGGAATGCTAAAGGTTCTCTCTGGTGCTTTGGTGGTTATGAGAGGAAAGAAGGAGGGAAACCTCTATTTCCTTCAGGGTTGCACGGTAACCGGTAGTGCTTTAGTTTCTTTAAAAACTGGTGGAGCAAGTTTGGAGTCGGATTCGATGAAACTATGGCATATGCGATTGGGACATGCTGGGGAGAAGGCGATGACAGTGTTGTGTAACCAAGGTCTGCTCAAGGGTGCAAAGAGCTGCAAGCTAGAGTTTTGTGAGCATTGTGTGCTCGGGAAACAGACTCGAGTAAAGTTTGGAACGGCTATTCATTTCACGAAGGGGTTGCTTGACTACATACACACGGATGTCTGGGGACCTTCCAAGACGAAATCCTTAGGAGGAAATCATTACTTTGTTACATTTGTAGATGATTTCTCTAGGCGGATTTGGGTATATCTCATGAAGCAAAAAGACGAGGTCTTTAGGGTGTTTCTAAGGTGGAAGAAGATGGTCGAAAATGAGACTGGCAAGAAGATCAAGGTGCTTAGATCCGATAACGGCGGAGAGTACACTAGTGATCCGTTTAAGGAGTACTGTCAGGATGAGGGAATTGTTCGCCATTTCATTGTTAGAGGTACACCACAGCAGAATGGAGTAGCTGAGAGGATGAACCGTACCTTACTTGAAAAAGTGAGGTGTATGCTGTCAAATGCAAATTTGGGGAAAGAGTATTGGGCGGAGGCCTTATCCTATGCTAGCTTCGTTGTGAATAGGTTGCCAAGTTCGGAGGTCGAGTATAAAACTCCGATGGAAATTTGGTCAGGATCTCATGCTAGTTACGATACGTTGCACATCTTTGGGTGTCCCGCTTATTATCACATTAATGATGATAAAATTGATCCAAGTGCCCGTAATGGTTTATTCATGGGTTCTAGTAGTGGAGTCGGGGGATACAAGTTGTGGTGCCTTCGTGAGAAGAAGATGGTGACTAGTAGAGATGTGACATTCGACGAGACATCGATGCTCAAGATGTTTACAGCAATGAATGTGGATTCTTCTGAGAATAAGAAGAATGGAGTGAGCAAGGTGGTGCAGACGAAGGTGGCTACTTCGTGGAAACCGAAAGTGACTATTTCGGTGGAGTCTTCTGATAGTGGTTCGGAGGATGAAGAAATTCCTGTTGAGAAATCTAGTCAACGACAGGTGCCATTTTTAGCGAGCATGAAAGAGCGGAAAGCTCTACTCGCACCTCAACGACTTAGCTACAGAGATAGTGTGGCATTTGCATTGGTGGTTTATGGCGAAGAACAGTTTCCATATCAGGATACAATGGCGGTTAGTCATTGTCGTGAAGGAAAGACGGCCATTGGTACCCGGGATCTTTGCAAGTTGCTAGAGAAGAAAGAGTCGGTTGTGAGATGGTGCAAGTGGGTGCTTGTGGATAAAGATGAGAATAGTGATTCTGGAACGGAAGTCGTAAAGGAGAGGAAGAAGGGTAGATTGTGCCTCACACAGAGGCAATATCTAAAAGTCGTAGTCCGGTTTGGGATGCAGGATAAAGAGCCTATTTGTGTCCCATTGGCTCCGTGCTTCAAGCTCTCGGAAACGATGATTCCAAGTACAGAGGAGGTGTTGGAGTATATGGCTCAAGTGCCGGATGCGCATATAGTGGGGAACTTGATGGATGCCATGGTAAATACTCAACTGGTTATTGCTCGGGTTTTGAGCATAAAGGGTAGGTTTAGAACAAATCCTTGGAAACTGCATTGGAATGCCGTTAGGTGGATTGTGTGGTACCTACAAGAATCGAGGGACATTCGAATGATCAAGTTTGAGCAGGGCTCAACTGAGGTCTATGTTTTTTCGGTGTTGAGGCCCCATTGAGGGTGGAGGCTCTTCGGAGCCGGGTGTGATGCTATAGCAGTATTGATGGAGGAACAAGTAGATTGAGGTGAGCAATGTGTTGGATGGGTTAGCTGCATGGTTCGCCAAGGTGGAGATTTGTGAGTTTTGGCTCACATTTAGTGAATTGGTGATTTGTGGGCAGAGGACTCCATGATCGATCATGGTCCCAGGCATTTTGCCTATTTAGTGTATTTTTGGCTCATTTGTTACATAAGACTTGGTGAGGCTCAAAAATACTTGAGAGCTTATTTTGAGAGAAATTTTTCTTGTGTGCTTGTAATCACTTTTTGTTCCAATTATCAATAGAAGCTATCATCTGTGTGGATTAGTGGCGTTTACGCCGACACCACGGTAAATCCTTGTCTTGCGCAATTGTTCATTTATTTCCTATTTCTCTATTGTGGGTGTACTTTTTTGTGTCGGTTCTTCTTTCGGGTAAACCATTTGAGCTTGTGAGATCCCTCCCCGTTGCGTCGTGCTCGGTTGTGAGCAGTTTGGCGCAACACAGAGGACGTCCCGTGACACCATGCCCTGTCTCATTCCCGGTCCTACAAAACTCCAACCCAAATGTTGGAATTTCAAATTATATAACAAGAAATTAAGATTCCAATAACAAACCAAACGGAACCAGTGTTCAAACATGATATTGGCGGTTCGGCTCGTTGGCAATTGATAGAGAAGGCTTGTGTCTAGCAAAGAATAAAGAAGTTAATTCCATTTGATATTAACAGTGGCAACCTATCTACTGCAACAAGAAAGACATCATGCTGCTCTAAATTGCATCTGTTACTCCCAGTCCTTGCACACTAAAAGCTTATACAGAATGAGAGATACACACAAAAGAATAATTGCAAAAAGAACAAAATTTGAGGAAGTAGAATGTAGTACCTTGATTTGTTATACAGTACTGCACTTGAATTTGTTCGAACTTTATTACAGAACATATAAATTCCAAACAGCTCTGAGAGATTCTTGAACTCTCATTATTAAGGTAATCTGTCTGTCTCAAAAAGATAGTCCCAATTTGACTTACCTTGAAGAAGAGATAATATGATCGATGTTAAAAAAGCTCTAAGTATCTTCGAAATCGGTCAATTTTTAAATTGCGCGAAGAGACATATAGAGACCCTAAAACAGCTCGGGTAGTCCACCTAGATAAAACTAAACATAATTAGTTCTGATTAATCAACTGAGAGCCAAAGTTCTATGTTTATATATATAGATGCAAAAGTGTTCAATTAAGGAAACCAAATCAAAGGAAAAAAGAGAAAATATGGCAAGATTTGTCACGTCTATGTGATCCCATGTGTACACCTAATAAAAGCTAAATAACAGGTAATAAATGACAACAATAAAGATATTCCAACAACAATGAATGATGTTCAATCCCCAAAAAAAATCAGTTCGACCAGTTTTTCAATCGCACCAAGAGAGAGAACAAATAGTTGCAGTTCGTACTTGAGACACACAGACAATGTTAGTCAGGAGATCACACTTTGGATAAGATCACAATTTGGATACACATTTGCAGAGAAAACCCCTTCCGCTCGATGTTAAAGAGATAGAATCAAGACTTTATTACAAAATTGATCATTAGCGAAGTTTGAAAGAAAGAGAGACATGGAACATTACCTCTTGTTAGAGACAGGCTCAAACAGTTACTGTTTAGGACAGCGAGGAAAGAGGTTCATTTTAGTTTCTCGTATATACCACGGCTCTCATCCCCATTTCTAAAATCGGTAGTGTTTAGCACCAAGTCCAGCCGTCCCTAAAAATTCGGCCCAGCAAATCACTTTTTTAAAGTGTATACTATCTATAATTCAAGGGATGAGATTGAGATTATTATACTGCTCCTGTAGGTGCAACACTTTCACCTGCAGTTATTCTGATTTCTGCAGACAGAGCTGAGTACAGTACACAGAACAGTGTTCCCTCAAGCAGTTTATAACTGAGAAAAGATAAAAAATAAATAAAAACAAAGCTCTTAAAATCAAGGCTAACATGTTCAAAGTGGTTCCCCCCTCTTATTACTGAGGACGATGTTATTAAGAACCTAAAAAAGCACGGTCCTTACGGGGCCGGCCCTGAGTTTTGACGGCCTCTAGGCGATTTTGGATTTGGGGTTCTTTTGTATATTTATGTAACATAATTATATCAATAAACTCCAACAAATTAATATATACATGTACAAATTATGAGATTTGAAAAGTGGCAAAAAGAGTAATTAAATTTCCTATTCACATAGAATTTAACTAAAACAAAAACTAAAAGATAGCGTTTTATTCAACAATAAAAAAAAAACCCTCAAATAAACTCGATATATAGGGTTTAAGGTTAATTTATTGTATTTTTTTTTAATTTTAGTTGAATTGAGAACTTGAGCTTGTGTACTTGTTAAAAAAAAAAGAAGCGCAATCTCACCCATACCAAGACTTCGAACTCGAGACCACAAGTTGCAAGAAAAGCAGCATCACCCGCTGGAACAATTATCCCGTTGTTTATTTTTATTCAGCCAAAAATTATTTAATTTTACCTACTATAACTTACATATAAAGGAAAAAAAATTCGGGGGCCCTGTTACATCTAGGGCTCTAGGCGACCGCATGGATCGCCTATGCTCAGGGCTGGCTCTATCCTTAACAAGGTCGAAAATGAATGGAAGAATTAACGGTGGGAAACCAACATGATGCAAACCGACCTATTGCAAGGCCAACTAGAATACACAAAAACTCAAACCAAACGTGGGATAAAATGGTAAGAAAAAAAAATTAAATATTTTCTCAGATTACTACTACAACCTAGTTTAAAAATAAAATAAAGGAATCCATCCAAAAAGGTGAAACTCTATTACCAACAAACCACACACAGTATATTGACGATATCTATATAATAAGGAGTAATTGTTTTGAATCTTAAAAATGTATAAGGGATAAAAAAGATTGTGGTTAGGATGCTAAGATGCTTTTTTAAGGGTGATAGTGCCTTTGGCACATGTTCGGTCTAGTGTGACGCGTTCTCGGATCATCTTTCCTAGCTAGGCTAATGGATCCTTGACCCGTAGTTTATAAATAGACTAGAATCTTGGAATTTGTCGAAAGAGATGGAAGGTGGAAACCTCAATTGTAGTACCCCGTGTTCCAATTTCGAGTCAATCCTTCTTTTACACCCGGTTAAGGCTAAATCTCCATTTAGGGGTGAACTATTGGTTCCGGGCCTTTCTTAGTTGATTCAAAACTTCTAGCATGTCCTATTAGTTATATCGAGTTTGCAGGAACAATCGTTTCATAATTCGGGTGGTTCGAATTGAAATCAAGATGTCAATTGCTTGTTTTCACTTTACGCGATTTCTTAATTTTAGCTAATTAATTTTGAGATGTCGTAATTTCTCCATTTCTCATCTAATTAAGTCCCTGTTTGCACCAATGGCTAGGTGTTGAGCCATTTTACAACTTTTATGTTTTGACTGAAAGCCAATTCTTACTCTTCATTGGTCAAATCAGCTTGCGAAGTAAGCCAATCGCTAAATTCTGATCATTCGGTAGTGATTAGGCATAGCACTATCTTCGGTCAATTTTTGAGAATTATCCATCCCGAATTTAAGAACACTTCCTTGAGTAAAGTTGCATATATTTGAATTAGTTTTCCGTCAATATGTGGATCGTCCAAATCTGAGTTCGGAGCAAGGAGTTAAACCAAAATAGCAACAGTGCACTTTTTGCCCGTAGTAAGATCGATCTTACTCATCAGAAATTGTTGAGAAAATAGACTAGTGCACTTTTTCCTAGACTATGATCAATCATACTCATCAGAACAAGCATATTTTGACTACTTTTGACCCATTTTTCTCATCATTTATCAACCCAAAACACCCATTTCGAGCCATTTCACCCCACAACCTTCAAGAGGGTTCTAGAGAGAGATGGAGAGGAGATTCTTGAGTTTTTTTAATGATTCATCTCTACCCAAGATTGAAGCCCTAAAACTCCATCTTTATTACTATTTATCATCTTCTACCTTCTATTTCATCATTGGAGCTCAAGGAGGAGAGCCAGGGTTTCGGGATTGGACATATACACTTCTTCCATTGTTCAAATCTCATGGATTATCATTAATAGAGGTGGTAACACTAGTATAAACTCTTTGATTTCAACTCTTTGTTGTTGCATTAGATTTTCCATACAAAATGGGTTTTTATCATACAAAACCCTAGGTTTGTGATGCCATATGGATAGGGGCAAGATAGACCTTAAATTAATGATGCATAGTACTTGATAATTACTCCAATATCATGTTTTGTCAACTAATTACAAGATATATCATATACATGTAAAGAATCCCAATGAACTCACATGATAGCTAAGGTGTGAACTAGGAAATTTGGGGATTTTAGGGTTTTTGTTTAGAGATGGGTGATTGAGGACTATGAGAGATGAATACTTACAAACATATCATTAGTTGTACGCTTAAAGCATTTTCCTTAAGGTTTATGCCGAGAAGCCACTTGAGCGGAAGCGTATGTGATTACCTTTGAATCTAGACACACTCTTATAATTTGGTGAACATAGTTGGTGGGGCGGTGGTGGTGGTGACCACAATTAAATAAAGCTAAGCTTGTCGTATTTGACTCGATTAGGCGAGAATTACATAAATGGATGCTTGGCTAGATAGAACAAGGTGAGGACTCTAATGTGATTCATACGGTCTTAGCTTTATACGAATCACAAGGCCTTGGTTTTACACATTGACACGTTGTATAATGAAGGTATCGATAGTACACTAGTTGGCATTATCATGTGAATAATCACTTGACAACAAGGCTAGGGACAAGAAGGCATAGGTGATGACACTTATGATTACGATAAATGACAATTAGACGAAAGAACTTGCTCGTTTCATAGCTATGCTTAATAGATGTCGTGAAAAGGCTATGAGGTCAATTACATTATTAGTAATATGAATAAAGTTATATATATATATATATAACAATGACTATAAAGCCTTAATGTGAATCACTTTACGATTGCAATAAACATGAGTGATATGCCATGTTATTATCATCATCGTCATCATCATCATCATCATCATCATCATCATCATTATTATTATTATTATTATTATTATTATTATTATTATTATTATTATTATTATTATTATCATCATCATCATTATTATGGAATGTCTTGTGAGAATATTGTGATACGATATATGATAGGGGATTGCATAGGCCATGATGATCTCGGGTTTGGTCTCTAACGATTGAGGTCGGAATTTGAGACAGTCTCCTGGGTGCAAGACCTGAAACCGTGCACGGAAACTAATAGGAGGCTCTGCTGCCGCGTGGGTGAAAGGCTACGAAATGCAGACCTGGCAATGCTTGGACAACTATTGGTATGATGTGATTGATCATTGAGAATAAGAGACTATATCTTGGATGATACTGATACATCGCAAAGACGGATGAGATGGTTATACATGATATGTGCTCTTATATTATATATAGTGTATTGTTTTATGTGTGTTGCTATATATGTATGTATTGTGAATAATGTAAGAATACATGTTGATTGTATTGAACCGTAGAGACGAGTTGGCTAACATAATGGATTGATATGTAAAGTGGAAATAACGGAAAACTATTGACCCTTATATATGTAACATGGGCGTGTGAAAATGTTTAGAATAGGAGAACAATTGGAAGGATAGTAATGTACACAAAACATACCAATCACAGTTAGAGGAATAACTAGTAGGGTGAATGTCGTAATCTAGCAATAAAGCTTAGTAGTCGACCAAGTATGGAACACATAATGAATAATAATTAAAGAGGAAACAACGAATACTTGGTCCATAGTCGCCGACTCTTAGTATGAGCACGAGATAGTTAAGTAGTAGTGCTGTTACACGTTCTAGAGTGAGTCAACTTTGCATGATGAACCTTAGGAAGCTAAAGTTTGGAATAAGATAGCCTTAGACCAACGGTCCTCTAGTGATATTAGAACAAATGAGGGGCTTATCCTATGGAATGCCTAGAGGTGAGGTTGGTTAATCGGGCAGAGCTTCCGGTAGCTAGGATAGGGATCCTAGAGGGGTTTGGCATGCACTTGAGTGTGACTTGCATTGCGTAGCATGTTTTCAAACTAATGCATTAAAGTAAAGTATTTTCTTCTATATAAAGATGCATGCGCTTGTGATTGCAACGTGTATTTTCTATACAGAACAATATAGTTCCCACTGAGCCCGGATTTGGCTCATTCCCCTTTTCAAAATAGTTTTGCAGGTTGAGCTTCGGGGCAGGAGCGTGGGTGTCCATTTAGAAGCCTCTGATTTCCACGGACCTTTATAGTCCTTAGATAAAGGACTGAGTTATATAATTGTTTAGTTTTTATTGTATTGTAAATGGATTATGATTTTGATAAATGATTTGTAAAGTAAACTTGTATAGTTGGTTTTTCATATATATGGAGTGGATTTTAAATGTGGGTTGGATGTGTTTATACATGTATGGAAATGGTTTTAAACTTTACAGGTTGGTTTGTTACGTAAACAAACTCCACATGACAAAATTTTCTAAAATAGGATTTTAAAAGACTATGTTTTATCCAAGAAAAGTTTTTGGAAGTCATGATTTTATATTTTAAACCCACCGTCGCACATGACATCAGTGATTAACCGGATACCAGAGGTGAAAATCTCATAACGGGATTTGGGGTGTCACATTAACCCAACGCTTAAAGAAGTGTGAACCTTGGTATAATCAAAGACGCCACAACTGATTGTAAATGATCAATGGATAAGTCAAGAGCAATACGAATAAATCAATTCGTAATCATTCAACAAGTTCTTAAGAACTCAAAAGTGAAAACACTCTATTAGAATAATTATCAAAGTCTCTCTAATATAATAAAAAGAACTCCTTTAAATAGGAGAAACAAAGCTACAGAAACCTAATTCAAAAAGGAAACTATTTCCTACTTAGAAAAGGAAAATAATAACTCCTAGAATATTCCTAATGCAATAAGGAAAGACTCTAAAGACTCTAAACAATCTAAAATAAGCCCAATACATTCCTAACATGGAAAGACTCTAAATAATAATAATCCTTGGGCTTTAAGAAATATAAAATAAATAATTAAGACTAATTAAATTCTTCAGCCATCCGTTCGTGAGAACACGCAAGAACATAAGGCTAATTTCTTGGCTAAAGAGGGCTAGGCTGGATCACATCATTCCCCTCTTTTTTAAGTAGATTCGTCCTTGAATATGGCCTACCCACGCCTCGATTCAACTAGTCTTTAACCACTTTGACATTCGAACGCAACTTTGGAACTTGGAATCTCCCATGCCAATAGAACAGGTATTTTGAATACTTTCCATTCCTCCGTCGGAACTCAACATAAGATAATTATGTTTGTCCCTGCCATGAAAACAAATATTTCAAATATCTTTGACGTTTAATTCTCCTTGCAAAGCAAAACTCCTCGAAGTTCAAATCATACTGTAATACGATCCTCTGCAACTTGTTGAAGAAATCTAATAACATAAAGTTTGGATGGACATCAAAGCGATCCACTCAAATGAAATCAATATGCTTAACATTGTCAATCTTCAACTCAACTTGAACATCATCTCTTAGCTTTGCAAAGAACTCATTATTATCAATAGCTATGGCTGGAAGTGTTTGCACTTGTGGTTTCTCAACTTGCACTAGAACTTCTTTATCTTCTTCTTCTTGTAAGCTTAAAACTACACCTTCAACACACAACCCGCCTTCTTCAGCCGTCACTTCAATTTCCTTAATATCATAGATTTTCGGCTTATTCTCCAATGGTGGCTTAGATATGGCTCGTTTATCTTCTTCTTTCAATTGATTTGGTTCGCCAAAAGATGTATTCAAACTTTAACTTGGCTTTGGGCTTCCCTTCTTCTTAGATTGCTTATAGGCTTCGGCAAACATCTCCTTAAACCTATGAATAAATTCATCATTAAACAAATAAATCTTCTTCTTGCTACTACTCATATTGTTGTCTCGAACCCGGCTTTCTCCAACCTCACCACCATGGCTTTTATTTCTAACACCCGAATCCCATTCATCTTCAAATTTAATTTTACGAGGTTGAGTTTTTAATTTCTTTTTAGGAGCCTTATTCAACCGCATGTGCCGTTCAATCTCTAATTGCTTTAATCGCGCACTATCATGTTTAATCTCCTCTTAAAGCCACCTTTTTCCATATTCAAAGTTTAGATAGGACATACTTGCTGCAAAACAAGGATTAGTGTAATAAAGATAATCCTCACCACACTCCCTCTCGTGTTTCGCTCAAAGATGTCATTCTAATTTTACCGCTCGTGTTTGTTCCTCAAGAATGATAAACCTCACAATTTTTCTCTCTTTCAAACTTTTAAAACAAGTGGAATAATATGAATATATTGTAAGTTCCCAACAACCAATTGCACACTCAACAATTAGATTGAGCGCCTTCACAATGTTATACTAAGGACTCAAGAAACCAAATTCTAGCAATATTAATGAGCCAAACAAATTTCCAGAATTGCGAGAGTATGCAAGCATATTTTTAAGGAACAATCAAGCAACAAGTCCTAGTTGATAAAGCAATTCAAAGTTCCTTACAGATATCTAGAATTTCCAACACAATCGAATTTAAAAACGTATCACCAATTAGAATCCCCAAATAAAGATGTAACAATGAATCAATAATAGCATAAAAGTTCATAGTAATCAAAACCTTATTCAATGAAGCATGAAAAAAACCTAGAGTTTTCTTTTCAACATTCAAACTTTGATGTATTTCAATTAAAAACAACTAAACCCTAAACATGATAATCAAATTTTTTTTCCCTAGGATTTTCAAGAAATTTTAGAATTATGTTTTTTTTCCCAGAAAACAATGTTCACGCACACTATTCATCGATCTGTTCATGCGCACTGTTCATGATTTTTTTTAAACCCTAACCCAGATTTGGAATAAGCTTCACAAGAATAAAATCTAGGGTTTCAAGAATCTACTACAAAATTGAAATAATAAGAAACTAAAGATAGAAAACTTGGATAGAAAAGTTCCTTTAATACCAATGACGCGATCCCGGATCGTTTTTCCTAGCCAGGCTAATGGATGCTTGACCCGTAGTCTATAAACAGACTAGAACCTCGAAATTCGTTGAAAGAGATAGAAGGTGGAAACCTCAACCCAACGCTTAAAGAAGCGTGAACCTTGGTATAATCGAAGACGCCACAATTGATTGTGAATGATTAATTGATAAGTCAAGAACAATACGAATATATCAATTTGTAATCATTCAACAAGTTCTTAAGAAGTTAAAAGTGAAAACACTCTATTAGAATAATTATCAAAGACTCTTTAATACAATGCAAAGAACTCCTTTAAATATGAGAAACAAAGCTACAGAAACCTAATTCAAAAAGAAAACTACATCCTACTTAGAAAAGGAAAATAATAACTCCTAGAATATTCCTAATGCAATAAGGAAACTAATAAACAATCTAAAATAAGCCCAATAAATAGGACATGGAAAGACTCTAAATAATAATAATCCTTGGGCTTTGAGAAATACAAAATAAATAATTAAAACTAATTAAATTCTTCAGCCAACTGGTCGTTAGAACACGCAAGAACATAATAAGGCTAATTTCTTGGCTAAAGAGGGCTAGGTTGGATCATATCATAGTGATATGATATGATTTCAAAGATTGGAGATTATTAGGTTCCAAAGCACAAAAGGCATGCTGTTGAATAGTTAGCCTGAGAGTAATGCAAAAAATAGGACAATATAAGATTGCTAAGACACTGGACAACTTGATGTCAGAATTAAGCATGCGGAATATGGAACTTGGTTTTGGGTATCCGGTGATCCCAATTTGGTAAAGATTCAAGACTATATAGAGTTACTGAGTGCCACCTGAGGATGGAATAGATTGTTGGAAGACAAGACTTCGTTCCAGGCAGGGAGTCACCGGACCATGAGGCCGGCTTACGACCCACCACCCATTGTGGATAGCAAAATTTTGCAGCCCCTTTTATCTAGCCCTAAAAAATTAGTTGAATAGCATCTTAAATGGAAAAGGCTAGCTCGAGGGGCGCACAAAGGAGATGCTTCAATGGATGTTGGTGGGGCTATTGTACTGAAAAAAGAGCCACCAAAAGATGTTACTGTTATCGTAACTAAAAGGATAATGCTTTCATAATTACTGTAGTAATTGATAAGAATGACCAAACCTAGAGATTCTCAAGTTTTTATGGAAATTTATAGTAAATTCAACGTTTCCTGGTTGGACCTTCTTCGCAAGCTAGCTATGAAATAGCTCTGTAACACCTCGTATTTCAATTCCGAGCAAATCCTCCTCCATAGTTGGTTTAAGGCCAAAACTTTATTTGAGGAGTCGATTTTTGTTTCAGGACCTCTATGGTTGTTCCAATACTTCTAATATGTCATTTTAATGATTTTAAGTATGCGTGCATGGTTATAACGTGTTTCGGGAAGCCGCGGTTGAATTTGGCGGCTAACGGCGAAAAATCGAACTTTTGCTGAATTGAGTTTTTGGATAACTTTGGAAGGCCATAGGTTATTCTTATGAAGTCCAAATGAGACCCTGTTTGCGGCCATGGATTCATATCATTCCCCTCTACAACTTTCGTTTGAAGGCCGAGTCGAATAGAAGTCGTTTCGGGGGTTGAAACGGGCCGCGAAAACTGCGATTTCTTAACAAAAAAATAAAGGAACTTCAGATTTGTGCCCTATGATCGATCAGAGGAGGTCCAGCGGGTTTTTATACCCATCTCCATTGTTATACACTCAATTCCTTCATCCATTCTTCATCCATTTGGTTCCAAACCTTAGAGAGGGCTAGAGAGAGGTGAGAGCTTGCTTATGAGAGGTTATAGAGAGTGATTCTTCTAGCTTCTTTACCCTACACAAGATCATCGTTATCATCATCTCTATCTTCTTCACCAAGCTCCATCTTCCATTTCTAGGGTTCTTGAGCTAAGGTTGGGGATTTTCGAAATTAATGCTTTCTGGCTCGATTTAACGGCAAGTCTTCGAGGGATTAACCCTATAAAGGTGGGAACACTAGTACCTAACCTCAATTTCAAATTATTATGTGTTGCATCTCTTAAATTGAATCAAAATGGGGGGTTTTTTCATTAAAGTTCGGGATTTGCTTGTGCATGGGCATTTGGGTTGATTTTGTTTGAATCTTTTGGTGGATTTATGATGTTTACAACTTCAACTTGTTAATTATACAAGAATCCCCCATCATTTGTTGTTATAGTTGAAGATTGATATGAACCCATGCGGATGCAATAGAGGATAATAAATTGTGAAACGAATATAGGTATCTACATGTTGATGGGTTTAAGGCATGTTTTGGGTTGCGATTACTCATATAAACGACAGTTTCGTTGTACTTGTGATTTATGATTTATTGTTTTGATTTATAAATATTATTTTAGTAATTCCATGTGAATTTCATTATATGCTAGCATACGCATGCGTTAGTTGTTATCCGCTAACACGCGTATGCGTATACTTAGTTTATGGTTTTATATACTATGTTATGATCTATAAATGAGAACTTCCACTAGATATGAATTTGGTATCTTAAAAGCTATATATGATTACTCCTATTGATATCGTTAAGTTATAGAGGGGATTATTTAATAAGTATTAATTTATAGAGTTGTATATGTATTGCTCTTATAATGTAAATAATATACACATGCCATTGGATTACTGACACCAAGAATTTGGTAGAAACTGTGACGCCCCGAATCCCATTAAAAGGATTAGACCTCCGGGATCCGGTTAATCACGGGTGCCGTCACTCACAACGGCGGGTGAAGTGTAAAATTTACAATTTATAAAACATTTTTCAAAAGTTACTCATTTAGAAGATGGTATGAGTAAATTGATTTTCCAAAATAAATAAATAAATAAGTAAATTACGTCAACACGTATTTGAAGTTCATCCACTAGAAACAAAGTCAAATAAATAGTTCACCATTATACAAAGGGTCTTCATTTTAAAATTTAAATAGTGCAAGAGGGTTTACAACGTTTATATGAAACTCAAAAGAGAAAAGTACAATAAATGTTAAGTCATCCCTCCGTGGAAGACTAATGTGAATTGCAGGATTATCAGAGGCGTTTAGACTTTGACGTAACGTGCCAACCCAAAGTCGTACCTACAAAACTGGTTTGGAAAATGGGAGTGAGCCAAACATGGGCTCAGTGGGAACTATACGGTTTTTATAATATCGAGAATGTGCAATAAACTTTAAATTAATGACATGTAATCACATGATCCCGCTTCCCCAAATATAAGTTTTGAAATCATGCATATCAGAAAATACACAATCATTATCGAAAGTACAATGTGTTGGCAAGTACAACGGCTCCAATTATCCTACGCTAGGTCTCAACTCAAAGGCAATCGAAAAGGGCTCCAACCCTTTATATGCAATGGGCTCCAACCCATTGCGTTAGCGGCTACAACCACTAACAAGAGGCTACAACCTCTTTTCATCAAGAGGGCTACAACCCTCATCTAGTACTGGTACTTCGGGCTCCAACCTGATAATCTAAGCGGCTACAACCGCAAATGGGCTCCAACCCAATCAATAAGGAAGGCTCCAACCCTCCAAGTAAGGCTCCAACCTTACAATAATCACCTACGTAGATAATTGAGCCAAAACATTAAAACAATGAAATAACAATAAAAACATAAAAGGCCAACACACCAAATAATAATAATCCAATGCTATATTTATTATATATATAGCTCCGTCTATGTATCGTAGCTCAACAAAGTAAAATCTCATATGTGGTGATGTGTTTGTTGTACATTTGCCAATTGTGTATTATTATAAATCTCTTGTTAACAAGTCATGTGAAATGTAATGATATCCCAAATGTCTATAATATCCCCGCTAAGCATAGTAAATATAATCCTTAAGGTTTAGTTTCATTTCTTTGAAACTGACTCGGGGAAAACTTGTCAAGCATTTGGCATGATCCATATTAAATAGAATAATACTTGGATATCATAAAGGTACACCAATACAATCAAACACAAATTCTCATAAACTTTCAAGAATGTAGCATAAACCAAAGGTATCCAAAAATTGGTATATGTACAATAACAATCACTAACCCACATATTTCTTGAGCTAATACAAGTATCGAGATAACCACAATACCATTCTCAAGGCATATACAATTTCTAGTTAAACATGTTTGTGTATAAGTGGGTCCATAGGCAACATTTGGGAAAAACATGTAACACATGAAAACTCTTGTATATTTATCATATTAACCCACTAATAAAGCAAAACCAACTGTTTAATAGAAGATATTCCATCCGTATCCTTATTACAAGAGTTATCCCCAAAACTAGGGTTCATAGTTATAAAAGTGAGGGTATTGTTCCAAATCTCAAATTGGGTGTGTAAAAATGGAATTGATCATTATAATAACTTTCTCTCAACATAAATAACAATAATAAATCATCAATTTAAGATAAATAACACCCAAGCCCAATGCATGCTTCACAATCCTAAGTTTTTAAGAAAAACCCCCAACCTTGTTGAAAACACTACATGCATCATAATATATGTTCAAAATAGATTTTATACTATTGTTCCCACCTGGATTGAAGCTTCAAACATAATTTGAAGTCCCATGGATGGAGGAATGTGGCTGCCCTAGCTTTCTCCAAGCTTTGCCAAGCTTCCAAGAAGGTGTTGATAGGAGGAAGATGATGAATAGTGATGTTGTGTGTGTAATTCTTGAATCAAGATGACAATCCCACCATGATACCTTACATATATCATCTCCCTCACTCTAGAACTCTTTTTAGGTGCGTGGGAGAAGCATGGGGCAAAATAGAGGAGAAGAGATGATTTGAGTGTATAAAAATGGGGTCAAAGTTCTGGAAAATTCGACTCCAGGGCACCAAGATCGATCTTGGGAGCTCTCAGCCAAGATTTTTACCCTCCAAGATAGCCCAAGATCGATCTTGGGAAGGCCAAGATCGATCTTGGAACCAATGCACTAAGTCCATCTAATTATTGGCCTCTTGGACCCTCGAGATATTGGAATCTCGTTCCGGGCCAAACACGAAAGTTGTAGAGGGGAAAGATACGGAGATTTGGGTACTGACGGGGACTTATTAGGACATTGAAAGAAGAAGTTATGGTATTCCAAAGTTGGCCAAAAACTTAGAGACCGCGCAAAAATCAAAACTTGCGATTTTTGCCTCGATTCCGATTCGAGCCACCTGAACTATGAAGCGATTGTTCAATCAATTATAGATATACTAATATGGTGAAATTAACTAGTGAACTAAATGCAGGTGTTACAGAAACCCACTATCTCGATAACAACCTTGTAGTGTTTTCTAATGGGGCTACGAACTTGATAAATAGTGGGTTCGAGCCATGATTTTGGTTTCAACATAATGATGATTATATCCATGAGATATATACTCCATTAAACAAACTAATTACTTTATTGATGATATTCCATCAAGCCAAGAAATTACTACAAGTAGATTACTAGTCCACTTATTGAGTTATTAAGTATTGCATGGCTATAATCATGCGATGGTATTAGTCTCTTTAATTGCATATGTATATTAGATACATCATAAGATGAATCTATCTATCTATCTATCTATCTATCCAGCTATTTCAAGGACACGAATTAAGAGATGTATATATGTATAAATATGTGTGCATGTACATGTATGGGTACTATGTATAAGTATATTTTTGGGAGAATACTTTTGATTGATTTCTCGTTTGTAAGGCACTAATGGTCCACGAGGTTGACGTAGCCATGATGGCTACATACCCTGGTCCTTATAGAGGGACCCCACTATATTAGCGGCATACTCTATGATCCACGTAGAGGGATCCCGCTTTGGAAGCTGCATACTCTATGGTCCAACGAGGGGGACCGCGCAAGGCGCCATACCCTGCACATCTAGGTGGTCCTCATGGGGACCCAGCCTTGGGGGCTGTATACCTTAACCTTGGGGGCTTAGATTGCGATTGCTGTGCACAGTAGAGAAAATCCTAGATGTTGGATATAAGATAGTCGGACATGAGATGGATGGGTACGAGATGAACAGTTGAATAAGATTAGTGCCTATGTTTTCTTATGATATTATATTCCTCTAAGTTACGTGTACTTTGACGATATTTACGTATTTTTTTTATCATAGCTTTGGGTTGGGAGAGCACTTGGTGTGCATTGCATATGAAAGGATTTTTATCACATATGCATGGCATTGCTATTATATTCTTATAGTATATACATAAGGTAATGATATGACCAAAAATATAGTCACGTACGGATACTACTTATATTATATTCATTATTGCACATTGTGTGTGCTTTACTATATGTATTTGCTTATGCTAAACCCTATAGTTCCCATTAAAACTATGTTTGGCTCACTCCCATTTTTCAAACCAGTTTTGCAGGTAATTCACTTCGGGGGCGACACGAATACGAAGTATAGGAACCTCTGATGACCCTAAATGCCTGTAGTTGTTCTTGGATGACTTGTCCCTTACGGATTATAGATATTAGAATTATTTGATTTTATTGTATCATTAATTTGTATTAAAACTTTAATCATAAGCGTTGTAAAGATCATTTAATTTTTTTTGGGACCTCGTTGGAGGGATTGGTATATATATTGAAGTATTAGATTTGTGTGGATTGCAAATCATTATAGATGTGGAGTTAACTTTCTAGTTAAGCTTTATTTTCTTATTTACAGGCTGGTTTTATTAAAAATACGAACTCCACATGCTGAAATTTTCTAAAATATGGCCTTATATATATATATAATTTCCCATTATCACAGTTCCAAATCATGTACATTAAGCCCGCCGTCGTGTACGACACCGTGATTAACCGAATCTCGGAGACCTAAATCTCCTAATGGGATTCGGGGCATCAAAAGCTCTTTGTAGGTAGCCATAACAAGGTGATGGATGACTGAGAAACTAGGCGGGGCTCTCTGTCTGAGTGCCCTTATGGCTGAGTCCCCAGAGGCTGTATTGAATGCAAGATTTAAATGCAAAGGGGATCATTTGAAAAGGCTAGGCAGAGCCCATTGTAATACGGATTGGAGCGACTTGTTCCCTAATCCACCCCTATTTTTTTGGCTATCCATTGAGGCTGTGTTTGACGTGCATGACTAGAGGGCGGGATAGGATGAAGTTATCATATCCCACGTTTCATATTAGTTAGGATTGGATAGCAACGTGGATTATTAATCCTACAAAGGCTTTTTATTCCACTGGGAGGGGGATTAAAGAATCCCACCTAGGAGGTGTTTGTCATGTCTAGATGGGATTAAATAATCCTATTTGGACTCCTTGTTCGACGCATCCAATGCACCCTAAAGGTTATTTTACCTTTCATTGCAGATGAGTCCCAAAATGTGTTTTGGTTCCATGCCAGCTTATTGTAGATAACATTTTACTTGCTTTTGAAATTCTTCATAGTATGAAATATAAGAAACAGGGAAAGAGAGTTTATATGTCTCTTAAGTAGATATGAGTAAAGCAAGTGTATTACAAGGTTGAGTGGCTTACTATAAACAAAATTATGGAGAAAATGGATTCATAATTATATCAGCTCTGTGCACTAACTAAATATTAGTTAACAGAAGCCTATCTCAATAGATCAGTCCTTAAAGGGATATTTGTTAATGCCTACACCACTATCCATATAACTCATTCCTACCACACAATTCATGTTACAAATAATTAGCATTTATGGTACTATCTATGTTATGATACTATTCGTGGCTGAAAGGGACAACCTAGCAATATTATTATTGCGCTTATATTGGAGCAATTCTTTCATAGTAAAATATCTTGCAAACAAAGCTCAGTGTAGTGATCAAAACAACAATCCATTAAACAGTTGCCTAAATGTAATTAATAAGGAAGCTATTAAAATCATGGCTAAAAGGCCCAAAGTGGTGTACTCTCAACATTATTGCTGGTACAAAACCAATGTGATACAAAACTAATAAAGCCCTTACGTTCTATAACAAGTAAAAAATGAATGGAACATTATTAGTGACACGAAATCATCCGACCCATTGCTAGGTCTAGTAGAATGCACAAAAACTCAAACCAAACAGGGAGAAAAAGGCGATGGTTCAGAGAGTACTAAATGAATTTACAAAGGCAAGAACTATCTCCCTCACACCCTCAGAATTTGGGATTACCAGCTCTATCAACATTAACGATCCCGCTCCCTTATCAGTTGAGATGGGGCACTAACTCATTCTTTTAAAACATTCTTCTTCAACTTGTAACCACAGCTCGGTTATCCTCTTAAAATGTATGAAACACTCAATCCACTAACCACCTGATCCATCTGCTGCCTTCAGTTGATAAACCATAACCCACAGCCAACCTAAAACTTCTCTTGCATGTTCACACGAACTTGAGAATCAATCGTCTTCTATACATATCCACTTTAGAAAATGCGTTGTTGCAGACCTTGAGCCTCATAGCCTTGCGTTGAACTTGAGACTATGAATCCCACATCAGGAAATCAAAGCCTTGAAAAGCATTATAACAGATCTAGGGGCTACTCCACCCATCGCCAATTTGTTTTGGGCTGGATGCTCTAAACTCTAATATGGTATTAGAGGGCAAGCTATTACTCACGCTGCATCACCCACTATGATTAGTCCACATGTTTGGCTCAAAATCACGCCACATGTAAGGGGGCTTTATTAAGAGTATGAATCCCACATCGGGATATCAAAGCCATGCAAAGCAATGTACAAGATCTAGGGGCTACTCCACCAATTGCTAATTGGTTTTGGGTTTGGTTTCCTGAACTCTAGCAATAAGAGCTTCAACCACCACACTTGGTCCATTGCCTTAATAATCTTCCAAAAGCCCAAATTAAGAATACTTCTCAGTTCCACCTCCAATAGGTCCAACATCATGGTGAGGAGGAGGAACCCACATAGTAATAATGCCTCTAGTATGCTTCATTTTGCTAAATTGGATGCCTAAATCACTATAGGTTCATTTTGGACTTTTTCTTTAGGACACAACCTTTGGTATAAAATATGAAGGGGGACACAGATTCATAAAAGTACATTTTTATTATACAACTTATATCACTGCTCTTACCCTCAAACGTAACACAATTGCTTCTGTTCTACCATAGCTCTCAGTGTAATCATGTGGGAATAATAGACAATAATGCATTATTGGAAGGAGAGTTAGCTTTAGAAAGAAACCAATCATTCAACTTGCCTACAAACCATTCATGCTAATTATTCATAGTTACAACCTCGTCTCAAATTAAAGAGTCCCACTTTGACTTTCACATTTTTAAGTAAAACACCAATTTGAAACTAATCAACTATGAACAATAAAAATTATTTACCATTGTGAGGTAGGTACATTGATAATGTCCCAAAAGAGCATAGTGCAAAGGATCGGCATAAACTGGTACGTATCGGGTGCCTAACCAATATCGTGTTGCAATATGGTAAAATAACGGTATTTTAGTGAATCACCAAAACCGCACCTCATCACTAAAACCAAACTTTTATGAACCCAATTGACTAGGTATCAGCGGGAAAAAAATGTAGTCATTGCAGAAAAATGAAAAAAAGTGCTGATAGAAAAGCAACTAAAGTAACTTACAAATTCCTATTTTTTTTATTTGAACCATGTTTTCATTATGGAAGTGATTATGAAATGGATCAATATGGATCTTCAGGTAGTACCGTAGTAGTAGCAAATTTGGGTAGTATCATCACCATGGCACCTACCAAACCTTCCCGATTATGGATCATCCAGCTTCCAACCTTACCCCACTAGTGCCAATTCTTAACTTTTTTATTGAGCTTATTTGAGATATTTGTGCCTCATACGATTGCATTACTAACTATTTATGGAACTATGACGCAATTGTGTAATTCCCAAGCGTGACACATGTTGGCATTTCAATGTAAACAATGAAATAAGTTCTAAAAAATGCTATTATGCTCATCTAATTGATCAATCTTATTAATCTCATATTATAGAATTTCTCTATATTTTTCTCCATAATATTGTGGGCCTTTTAAATAGTGAATCGGTGTGCAGGGCCTAAAACGATTACTGAAACCAAGTCAAAAATTGGGTGGCTGAGTCGACCCAAACCGCTTCTTTGAACCATGCATAAGAGAAAGTTCGACTCTAAATGTGAGACTGAGTAATTGTGAACTACAAAGACAAACATAGTAAACAATGCCTTACGTGTAGGTTTTAGCTACAGGGAAGAGAAAAAAAAAGCTTGAGAATTATTGCAGTGCTGCGAATCAAGCAATACTTCCACTATTCTGCAGACAAAGCTCAGAGTATAGTGACCAAAACAAGTAGTTGCATAACTGACAAAAACAAACAAGCAACTAAAAGGAAATCTCTTTAATTTCAAACAGACATACCAACTTCTTCAATCGATTCAATATTAGAAACAAACTGCACACTGTTTGATGATATCATACCGAGGATTAGAGACTGTTAGATCCCAAAACATGAAAGGCATGACACTGGATAGTTAATTAGACAACCAAGTAAGGTGGACAAAATTGACCTTGTTCTTGCAAGGATGTCTTCATTACTCAAACTCAAGATTCAAACTGATTTAGCAGGGCTAATGAAATGGTCAGAGATATAAAATGAGGAGTAATTTTGTACTTTAAGGCATTTAATGGCCATACCAGATAACTAACGGTTTTCGTATAAAATGGGAGTTTTGCATTATTAAAAACTTTGGGACCCAAATCAGAATACAGCAAAACGGGTAATTAGAAAAAATGACCCTTGAAGTTTGGCCAATGTCCTTCGCTCACCCCTAAAGTTTAATTTTTGGTTGAAGCATCCTTGAAGTTTCAAATTTGTCCCTCGCTCGTCCAAAACTAGACCTCTCGTTAAAAATTGGACGAAAACTTCATGGAAACTCTATTTGAAGGGGCATTTTCGGTACTCTTGCTTTGGTGGGTTTAAACTAAATACTAACCACGTTGTGTTCTTACATTACCAGGGCCTTCAAGAGGAGAGAAGAAAAGAGAAAAGATGAGAGATTAAAGAAGAGCTCGTGAAGAAGAGAAGAGAGAACAATGGTGGGTGTCACATGCCATTATTTTAGGAGAGCTAGAATGGTTACCTCATAGACAGATTTAAATCCGGGAAGAAGATTTATTACCTGCGGAAACACTGAAGTAAGTTTGAAATTAGGGTTTGTTAATTTCTTAACATTAATCATACTAAAATGGTTTCTTCTTCCTTTGAAAATGCAGAACAATGATTGTGGATTTTTTAGGTGGGTCGACCCTCCAATGTGTGAAAGATCTAGGGTTGTTATACCTGGTGTATTGAGGAGGATAAATACAATAGAGGCTGAAGTGAGTAGGTCCAAGTCAAGGGAGAAGAAATGGTTTCTCTTATTCATTTTAACATGGATGACCATATTTGCATTTATCATTTCTGTTGTAGTTCATAAATGAGAGGAAAGTCCCTTGTTTTGGGCAGTTGTAATGCAAGAATGAACAAGAACTTTCTTTTTGTAATGCAATTCTTGTAATGTAATGAAATAAATTTTATTTTGGTGCTTATGACTTTGTTTTGGTCCATTTTAATTACTCTGTTTTGGTCTATTCTTCTTCTTCTTCTTTCTTTTTTACTCTGTTTTCATTACTTTGTTTTGTTCCTTGTTGTAAGGCAAGAATATAGTACATTTCGATAAAAGGCAAAAAATAAGTCATATTACACTACATAATTATATTCAAAAAGCACATAATATAGTACATTTGGATGATAACCACATATTACAATTCCATACAAAAAACATAATGTCATAAGGGACAAAGACTTTACCAATCCAAAAATCAAATCAAATGGGACAAAAAAGCAAATATTCCCATCCCAAAAAGAAGTAATATCATAAGGGATAAAACACATGTCCCAATTGTAATTGACAATTGCAATCATTTACTCTTGTCTTTTAAAGTTGACAAAGTGACAAACTTTTTGCCATCTTTTATAATCACTGGTGGCTTCCTCTTGCTTGGACTACTTGGGCCAACTTTTTCATTGATGAAAGAAGTTGGTGTAGAAATTCACTCCATTCCTAGCTGGTTAAGACATGAATGGAATTGGTTTAGATAGTAATGGATCTGCAGTTGCTGGCTGTGACAAAAATGGTACTGTAATTGGTGCTTGAGTTGGTCCTGTTTTTGCCCTTTTAGGTTGTCTTTGTGCTTTTGTCACCCTTATACTAGCTGTTGCTTTTTGATCTTGTTGCCTCACCTATAAAAATGTCATAATTTGTTATATAGATATATAAAAATGACACAATTGGTGGAATAATATTTACTTGAGGCTGTTCTATGTTCTATTCTTGTTCAGGATGCTCCATGCTCTGTTCTTGTTGTGGTTGCTCCATTTCTAATTCATTATTATTGCCCTTCTACAGATTATAGGAGCACATGTAGTCATCCAAACAAATTATGAATGCATAACAATTAAAATGAAGATATTCAAAAGTACTTACATTAGTTTTGTAACTTCTTTTATTATGGAATAGAGTGCCACAGTTTTCACATCTCAATGGTTGTTGGTGCTTCTTCCCAAGCTTGGCTTGACTCCTGTCAATTTCATGTGGTTGCTTCATTCTATTCTTCTTTTTTTTTTCCAGGTTGTGGGGTCACAATTGGTGGCAAAAACTGGGGGGGTGTTGTGTATCAGGCCACATACTTGCACTATTCATGGGGTTGACAATTGGCTTGTAAATCTTCTTGAATGTTTTAACATGGTAGCATGGAAGGACATAATCCTCATGCTCAAGTCTATTAAAAATCAGAGCTGATTTTGAATGTGGTCATGGTATACCACTTAGTGCCCATTTCCCACAAGAGCATGTTTTATCATCCAAATCGACTGTGAATTTGTCACCATGGATACAAGTAATCTCATACTTCCTTGCACTTGACCAAGTGGGAATACAATTTGCAGATTCAAGCTTGAACTTCTCAAGAAGTTGTGCGCTCTTAGGACACAACCTTCCTTCCCATTTGTTAGCTTTTTCTCTATTTTGCTGCATCCTCACCATCAAGTATACCCTAATTTTCTCAAGCAACCCAATTATAGGCTTCTCTCTGGCATCAAGGATGCACTAATTAAAATTCTCACAGATGTTATTAAGTAAAATATCACACTTGGACCTATAGCTGAAGTGGGATCTAGACCAGTGAGCAGGTGGCTTATCCTTGAACCACTCATAAGCAGATTCATTGTGCCCCCTTATCTTCTTCATTGCATTGACAAAGTAAGGAACATTACTACACATTGCAGCATTCCACAACGATTCCTTATACACCTTCCCTGTATACCCAGCTATTTTAAAGTTTGCATAAAGGTGCATGACATAAAACCTATGTTCAGTTCTAGGCAATAGCTCAAATGAGGCAGGAACCAACCCCCTTTTGCTTGTCAGATATGATTGTCCACTACTCTTGATTGTTGATCTCTAAATCTTCTATCAACATTTCTAAAAACTAGGTCCAAGAACTCTTATTTTCACACTCAACCACTGCGTATGCAATTGGGAACATGCAATTATTTGAATCAACCCCAACTGCTACAAGAAGCTGTCCACCATGTGGACCTTTCAAAAAACACCCATCACCACCTACAAAATGCCTACAACCTGATTTAAAGCCTTCTTTAAGAGCTCCCAAACATACATAAAATCTCTGAAACCTTGGCTCTCCCTGTTCTAAGGTTCCCTCTTGAAGCTTCATGACCACTGTTGAACCTGGGTTAGTTCTCATTAATTCCTCTATATATCCCTATAAATTTGCATATTGTTCTCTATATGTCCCTTCAATCAATTGCATTGCCATGTCCCTAGTTCTATATGCTTGAGACCTAGACACTTGAACAACAAGATCCCTCATCATTGCTGCTCTAAAACTCTCAATTGGCTGCTTGGGGTTGGTCCTAAAACTATCCAAGTACTGTTTTGTAAGCCATCTAGAAGTGACATGCTTGTTTCTAAACTTCCTAGCACACTTATGTTCATTAACAAGAGTTTTAATTTGAATAGATGAGGAATTTTGCATATTTGAGCCATATAGAAGCCAATGACACCCATCACTGCAACAAACAACTTTCATCCTAATTGATTCATTTTTTGGAAACTTAACTACTTTCCTTAACTTAATGTTATACTCTTTAACAGCCTCTTTCAGATCATTATGATCATTGAAAATCATTCCTAATTTCAACTGTGGTTTAGCCATTCCAGTTTTAGAGGTAAATGCAGGGAATCTAAAAATTGGACCATCATCATCTATTCCATTTAGACTATGCAGCTCTTCAGAGTCCCCTCCCTCATCTTCTGATTCATTTAACCCACTGTTCCCCTCACTAACCCCCACAGTATTAACCCCACTGATGCCTTCACCAACCCCAAAAAACTTTGCATTTACATCTACGATTTTGTCAAATAACTCATCATCATTCCCCTCATCATACTCTGGGTCGTACATACTTTCACAATCAGATGAATTATCACTCTCCTCCTCACATGATTGTGCATCACTTGGTTGGGTGGGCTTTGGATGAGTGGGCTCTGGTTGGATAGGCTCTAGTTGACTAGGCTCATCCACTTGTAAGTACACATCTACCTCACAATAATTATTCAAGTAATTAGACATCTGCATTACATCTTTGTCATTTGCTAAATGCTTAAATATCCTTTGCAAGAAACAATAGAAATTGAAATGACCATAGTACCCTAATTTTAATGCCATACTACTCAACTCTACTAAAGACATTTTATCAAATTCACAGTAGTCAAAATAAGTGGCCTTCCACACCTATACTCAAAATTTAACCCAACATCCGTAATACTACCTCCATGGTGTAATTTAATAGTGAATAGTTCAGATAAAGGACCTGCACACACTTATATACATATATATACAAAAAATCATTACTACACATTACATCCTCATCATTAACAACACAGCAATATAATAGTCAATAATTGGGACCACAACAAATAAATATAACAATAATCATTGGGACCACAACACATAAATAAAACAATAACAATCGAGACCACCAACAATGAAAAAATACTACAGTATTTATATTGGGACTACAACTCGCCATTCGACATAAAAGTGGAAAGAAATTGGACAAAAAGTGGAACAAAAGTAGGAAAAATGGAACAAAACGTACCATAAAGTGGTGTGCCCAAGTCCTCAAACTCTTTCTCCCTTATACACCAACTCATTGCACTTGAAAAGCCTAATTCGATCACAGTGACTAAAACCCTAGCTTCGCTCTTTTTGATCATCTCTCTCTCTATACGATCCTTCTCAAAAGTTTCAAATAGAGTTTCTGTGCAGTTTTCGTCCAATTTTTAACGGGAGGTTTGGTTTTGGACGAGCGAAGGACAAATTTGAAACTTCAAGGATGCTTCGATCGAAAATTAAACTTTAGGAACGAGCGAGGGACATTGGCCAAACTTCAGGGGTCATTTTTGCTAATTACCCCAGCAAAACAAATAGGGCCAAACCTCGAACAAGCCAATATAACATAAATATAGTATTTTGACAAACATGATATGTAGTGGTAATTTGACAAACATAACAACTTTCCTTCAAAATTATGAGACATACAGATATTCCATTAAGAATTGTATGACTACACATAATACATATATATATATATGTAAAGCAAAAGGAAACTAATTAAGCTAAAAACTTCATTGAGTTACATAATGTCTTTGAACTGATCTTCAAATTTCCCGACTTTCTTAAGTTGTTCGTCCAATACCATTAAAAACCTGAAAAATAAAATCCCACCCACTCACATGAGACATCTAGTAGTGCAACATTAAGTATTGTCAAAGTTAATTCTGTATACTACTCCGTTGGCGGAAGTGTGAACTAACATTAAAGTCTCTAACATTATATTTAGTTTAACATATAATTCACGTTCACAAACACGCGAACAAGCCACAACCACTCAACCCAATAGATTATTGCAACATGGATCTTGGACATTCATATGTCAATAAAAGAATATACCTAAACAACATTGAAAATAAGCTATAAACATTTCATGGTAAGTGGCAGATCGAATCTTTGTACCTTGCATATCCTTGCAAATTGTAATTCTTCCTTCATAGTTGTTTTATTTTTTTCTTTCCCCATCAACCTCATCGTCTTCTCTAGCCAGAACAGATGTCCCTTGGCAAGTAATTGCCAAACCAGAATTTTCCTTCCTCCTCGAGACTTCATTTAAGCCCTTAGTTAAAACAAGGCTCTCCTTATAAGCATCTACATAAAATATGCCTACCAGTCCATGTATTCCGAGATTCTTGATTAGTTTACTTTTAGGATCATAGGAAATTAATTCCCCATCAATATGCAATCTTCTCTCCAATAACACATGATCATTCTCTCTAAAGCAAGTTGGTCTCCCCACAGCCCCTTGTAAATCGACAGTGAACTGCTTTGTCCAAGAGCTTTCTACACCATAATCTTTCATCACCCATAGGCACCAAGAACTACATCCACCCCGATTTAAAAATGAGAGCAATCCTCGAAAAACTGTGATAATGCTCCACACTGAATGCAGCGGTACACAAGTTGGCACCATTACAACACCTAGCGACTTGCTTCTAATGTCAAATAACACGATTATATTAAGTTTGCTACCACCATCCTTGTACGGTTTATATCCAATCCAATGGACCACGCCATTCGAAAAATCCTGTTGAGCCCCAGGATAAGTAACATAAAAAAATTCCTCGGTGTTAATGCTTCTCCAAGAGCTGGTGTTAAGTCGAAAAGCTCTACATCTAGCGGTATTAATTGTGCTAGAATCCTATTTAATCACAGAGAAGTGAGCCTCACAATCTTATAGTCATTTGTTACTGGGTCAATTCCAAATGCGACAGAAGGCCGAACAGGACAATTCAAGTGTACAACAAGAGGCTTTAGAAGGACGAGCAATTTTTTAAGAGACGGGTTCCATAAGGCCATGATGTCGCCCTCCGAACCAGCAGACAAGCATATTAAACCATTACATGAACCAACTATACCAATGTAGAAATATCTATTACTAATGATTGGGAAATCAAATTCAGCAAACTCATCAAATGTATTGTTATCGTAGTGTAGGGAAAGATGCATTTTATGCGAATATACTCTCCAATGTGTACAACGCCTGACCATTAATAAGGGAGTTTGGATATTCTTGGAATCAGTATAATTGAGACTTTGAACCAATAACAACAGCCAATCAAAAAGAAAACAGAAGAGCGTTCTAGATGACGGAGACATTAATACAGGATCGTTTGATATTGCGTATAGATTGAACAAAATACTTTTGCTAAAATCCTATAAGAATAAAGGGGTTTCACCTTTGTGGATCATGTAGAGGATCCATATGAGGAGACTAGGGTTTGAAATCATCAGATTGCGATTTGGATAGATTTCTTAATTCTCGCTGGGTTGCGAAAATCAATTGTTTTCGCTATCGAAAAGACTTCTAATCATCCTAATTTTTTGCGTTATTATTATAACTTTGCGTTTCGAACGATATATCCAAAAATCAGTCCGATCCAACGGTGCGATCAAAAGTTACGATTGATTTACGATTGCTGTGCCGAAAACCTAAAGATCTTCTATCGTATTCCTTCCGCCATCAAATCTTGCACCGAGTGTGGGCTACGGTATCACCAAGATTTTCTCCTCACTCGATAGAACATACCCTAACTCATAAGAATTATTGTTATAATGAGAAGAGACAAGGCCGGCGTATATATAAGGCTACGATAGGGACCTTAAGGAGAAATAAATGTTTCGGCTTCCTGTGGAAAGTTAGAATCCTAACTCCACTATGAATTAGTTCCTTCCATAAATTATAATTCACACCACTAAAGAATTATAATTGCACTCCTGTCCTTATTTCAAAATTATATTTCGAGTTCCTTATTATTAAATATTTATTATTCTCCCCACGTTAAGATTACAAATAACCGTCATTTAAATTAAATTACTGACAATTATATTTAAATGTCTTCTTAATCCTTGAGCCTACCATTTGACTTATTTGACATGTCGGATTAACATAATCCACCTGCAAGGTTTGACATGATCAAAACTTATAAGCTTCTCAAGAGGCTATCATCAATCCCTATACCGGGACCTGGATTCTGTCAATAATTAATTTTCATCATACATAGTGTCGCCATCCAATTCACGAAGATTATTGATCCATAAATGAATGTCACTCTTAATAAGTCAAAACAACAAACACTACATATATATGTCTATTAATTATTTCAAGATTAAGAGCATAAGTAATCATAATAACCATGGGATTTTAAATTGTTTTATATAGCCAGTATGAAAACAATTAACCCAAACTGATCCTATTCAATACACATAAAGTGTACTAGCACAACGACTTAAAACTATACCGTTTCCTGTAGTCAAGATAAACTACTAAAACTTGTGTTACAATCCTACCGATGGGTGTGCAATTCCATCTAAGATTGTGAACCATTAAATTTATATTCCACAAGAACCGATGATATGATCTTCTATGTGTAAGCTATACTCTACGCACCAAATCATCTACTATATGGAATAAGAGACACACATGTACAATATTTAAATAAATAACATAATGCAACTAGTGCCCATAAAGATTCTCATTAAAATAGCAAAACCGAGTTTATAACATATCCAAATCAACAACAAAATTATGGCTTTTAGTATATCACTCTAATTTCTCCCACTTAGACTTAAAGCCATGTAGCTATGCATCTTACTCACATTTCCTCAACGTGAATACTCTATATGTTTTCCCTTTTTATTAATCCTTGGCTCTTTTGAGTTCGCAACCGTTTCACTATTATCAAAATAAAGTGAAATAACTGATAACACTGAAGGTGCTACATCTAGATTCATATGGATGTTCCTGAGCCAAACCGCCGCCTTAGTTGCTTCTAAAGCAGCCACATATTCAACTTTCATGGTGGAGTCAGCAATGCATGACTGCTTGACAAACCAATGACTCCACCTCTTAGAGTAAAGACATAACCTGAAGTTAACTTTCAGGAATCCCAACATTTGACTAAAATTTTTGATCTGTGTATCCAACAAGTACGACTGTTTGCCTGGTAAACCAACATAAAATCTCGAGTCCTTTTAAGGTACTTAAGTTTATGTTTTACCGCAGTTCAGTGTTCTTTCCTTGAATTAGACTGATATCTGCTAACCATATCAACGGTAAAGCAGATGTTTTGTCTAGTACACAATATAGCATAGTGAGACTTTCTACTGCCGAAGTATAAGGAACTACCCTCATCATCTCTATCTCATCATGTGTCTTATGACACTGATCTTGGATAGAGTGATTTCATGCCTAAAAAGGGAGAATCCCTTTTTTGGAATCCTGTATACTAAATCTGGCAAGAATTGTGTCAATATAAGTACCTTTATGATAAGCCCAACATCCTATTTTTCCGATCTCGCATAAGCTTAATACCAAGGATGTGACTGACTTTTCCCAAGTCCTTCATATCGAGCTGACTTGGTAAACATACCATCACTAAAGATAATATTCACATATCGCTTCCAATAAGTAAGATATTATCCACATACAATACCTAGAATACCACCACACTTTTGTTGTGCCTTTTGTACACACAAGAATCATCCGAACATTAATTAAAACCAAAATATTTGATTGCATGGTCAAAACAGATGTTCCAAGATCTTGACACTTGCTTAAGCCCATAAACGGGCTTCTTCAGCTTGCACAACATGTGCTCTTGGCCCTTTGCTATGAATCCTTCTGGTTGCATCATATAGATGCTTTTATCAAGGCTTTCATTAAGGAAATCTGTCTTGACATCCACTTGCCAAATATCGTAATCAAGATGAGCCACAATGGATAAGAGAATCCGAATAGACTTTGGCATGGCTACCGGCAAAAAGGTTTCATCATAATCGATCCCCTTCTTTCTGAGTGAACCCTTTTAGCAACAAGCCTTGATTTAAGCCCGTCTAATCTTCTCTATCTCTTATATACCCACTTGCATCCGATAGATTTTATCCTTTCAGGTGGTTTTACAAGATCCCAGACTTTGTTAGAGTACATGGACTCTGTTTCAGATTTCATAACCCTTTGCCTTTTTTCTGTATCTTTATCTTGAAGTATTTCATTGTAGTTAAAAAGGGTTCAATTCTTGTTCATCAGGGACCTTGTCATAAGACTCTCCCAAGAACATAAAACGACCAGGTTGACGAACAACCCTCCCACTACGACGAGGCACTACTTGTGTTTGTGTACATTGTGCAAATATTAAACTTATTAACTCACTATCCACACGTTGTGCTGGTTCAAGAACCTACGTATTAGTGATTTGTTCAAAATGTGCACAAGTATCGGCAATCCTCCCACTACGACGAGGTAATGGAATGTCGATATTCATTTACTGTGGTATTTCCTTTTATACTAAAGGTATAGACGAATTGTGCCCTATTTTTCTATCCTCTCATTTCCACTACAACAACACTACTCTTGGGCTTATGGTCTATAATACAATACTTTTCTAAGAATCTGGCATTGATAATAATAACATTATATTCTTGAGGATTATTAAATAAACCACGCTTGGTTCCTTTTGGATATGGAACAAAGAAATACATTTTCGTTCTTGATTCCAACTTATCCGCATTACCTTTCAGCACATGTGCTGGACTACCCCATACCCAAATATGCCGCAGACTAGGCTTACGCTAAGTCCGCAATTCTATGGGTGTAGTAGGTACTGACTTTGATGGTACCAAGTTCAGAATATATGCAGCTATTTCTAAAGCATATCCCCAAAAAGAATCAGGTAGGTCTGAATAACTCATCATAGATCTTACCATTTCTATAAGAGTCTTGTTCCTTCTTTCTCTTACACCATCATGCTGTGGCATTCCTGGTGCAGACAAATGGGATGTAATCCCATTCTCTAATAAGTATTTCTTGAACTCTCCCAAGAGGTATTCACCACCACGATCTGATCGTAGTGATTTGATACATTTTCCTAGACGTTTCTCTGTTTCTGCCTTAAATTCTTTGAATTTTTCAAAGACTTCAGACTTACGTCGCATTAAGTAAATGTATCTATAATTTAAATAATCATCTACAAATGTTGTAACAACCCGATCCCACCTCAGTACGATATTGTCCGCTTTGGGCTACATGGTCCCACTCACCCGCACGGATTTGTTTTCGGGAGCTCACGAAAACAAATCCGTGCGGGTGAGTGGGACCATGTAGCCCAAAGCGGACAATATCGTACTGAGGTGGGACCGGGTCGTTACAAATGGTATCAGAGCGGACCCCGCAGAGTACGGTGTGTCGACGAGGACGTCGATTCTCTTGGGGGGAAGGATGTGACGCCCTGCGAGTGATGGAGTACTCCCTTAGGGGAGGAATTGTAGCTCAAAGGGGGCATCCCACATCGGAAAGTGGGGGATCCTTGGAAACCCATATAAGTAAGAATCGGTCGCTAATTAAGTACGAGGCCTTTTGGGGGCTCACTGGCTTCGGATCCCATAAGAACTTCGAAGTTAAGCGAGTAGCTGGCCAGAGCAATCCTAGGATGGGTGACCCCCTGGGAAGCTGGTCGTGAGCTCCCGAAAACAAATCCGTGCGGGTGAGTGGGACCATGTAGCCCAAAGCGGACAATATCGTACTGAGGTGGGACCAGGTCGTTACAAATGGTATCAGAGCGGACCCCGCAGAGTACGGTGTGTCGACGAGGACGTCGATTCCCTTGGGGGGAAGGATGTGACGCCCTGCGAGTGATGGAGTACTCCCTTAGGGGAGGAATTGTAGCTCAAAGGGGGCATCTCACATCGGAAAGTGGGGGATCCTTGGAAACCCATATAAGTAAGAAACGGTCGCTAATTAAGTACGAGGCCTTTTGGGGGCTCACTGGCTTCGGATCCCATAAGAACTCCGAAGTTAAACGAGTAGCTGGCCAGAGCAATCCCAGGATGGGTGACCCCCTGGGAAGCTGGTCGTGAGCTCCCGAAAACAAATCCGTGCAGGTGAGTGGGACCATGTAGCCCAAAGCGGACAATATCGTACTGAGGTGGGACCGGGTCGTTACAAATGTGATGAAATACTCAAAGCCTCCTCTAGTCTGGACATTCATGTGACTATACAAATCAAAGTGAACCAGTTTTAACTGTTCTTTAGCGCTATAGCCTTTTGCCAAGAATGATCTCTCTTAGTCATTTTACCTTCTAAACAGGATTCACAAACTAGAAGTGCCTCCACTTCCAATGAACCTAATGGTCCATTTTCGACCAGTTTTTGAATTCTGTTTAGATTAATATGACCAAGGTGTAAGTGCCAAAAATACATTTGGTTTATTTTGAAGGTTCCTTTATCTTAATTGGTAAACTATTAATGTTATTCAATTCACTCAGTTGTAGTACTGACAAGTCAGGATTATTAATGAAAAGATCAATCACTAATGTACCAGAACAAACAAACTATTTATTTTTTCTAATGATAACTAATTTATCATTAAAATATACAAAATATTTGTCCTCAACCAATTAGAAATAGAAATCAAATTCCTTATAATGGAAGAATACATATAGACATTCTTTAATCATTAATATCCTATTCTGATTAGACTGAAGATAAATATCTGCTACTGCAACTGTTGCCATATTCGTAGCTGCCCATATGTAAATTTTCTCTATTTTTAAGTTATCTGGTTTCTTAGAACCCCTGTAAAGTATTGCAGACATGATTAGTGGATCCTGAATCTACACAATAGGTACTGGTAGATCGGACCACTAAACAAGATACAACAACAAATAGATGAAATTTACATATGTTGTTATAACGATTTAGGAAACTGGGACAATCTTTCTTCAAATGCACTTTCTACTGACAGTGAAAACACTAGCCCATAGGTTTTTTCACTCCTCCTAGAGGTTCAGCAACTGCTGCACGCATTGCTCTTTGTGGAACTGTAGCTTATGCATTTTTCTTCTTCCTTTCTTGCTTTTGGGTATAGAAGTTGAAGCTTTCTCAGCCATTAGAGTACTAGCCAGCTTACCAAGGAGTTCCTCAACTGCTTGGAATTCTTTAAGAAGTTCCAACAGTGAATAAAGCTTATTCATGTTGTAATTCTGTCGGAATCCCTTAAATAAATCCAGCGGCGACTGGAGAACGATATTGACCTGAGTTTCTCCATCGATTTCAGCCCCAAAGATCTCTTAGTTCATTTAGAAGACCGATCATCTTCAAAACAAGATCCTTAACTCGGGTTCCTTCAACAATAGTCGTGTTCATGAGGCCTTTCATCGAAACCTACCTTGCGGCATGATCCTGATCCCCAAAAATATCTTTGAGGTTCAACATTATGTCATAGGCGGTGGCAAAAGACTAATGCTAATGTTGTAGCACATTTGACAAAAATGCCAGAATGTAAAACCACGCTATCTCATCAACCTTTTTCCACCTCCGGCAAGCCTGGGTTTCCTCATCGGTCGCCTCCTTACCAGGTTCTGCTGGACAAGACTTAGTGAGCACAAACTTGTACTCTTTAACAGTAAGCACAATGTTCAAGTTCATTTTTTTAGTCAATATAATTAGGTACAATCAATTTGTTTTAGTTGAGAATGATTAAAAGTGGATCGAAAGAGTTTGCCATTTTAAAACTTGAGAATCACATACAAATTATGATGGACAATAATAATTTCGAACACATATTTTAAATATGGTACCCTCTATCATTTCAAAAAGCGTTCGCCAGCAGCTTAAGACTTTGAATAACATGCCCCGTTAATGAAGTCGTCTATTATTCATTATTTCTTAGACAGATGTAAACCTATTAAATTTGACTATCTAGACAATGCCTTATTGTCAAGAATACATACTATCTAGACAATCCTTTATTGTCAAGTAAAATTTAAATAGCTGACTTTCTTTAGTCCTACAAATAATAGTAGAGACTCAGTTGGAGAGCATACTATTATTTTATATCTAAGTGTATACCATAATTTAATTTAGTTCAATGATTCTGCAATTTATTCTTTCTGATATGGAGGTGAGCACTAAAACCCATACGAAAAATAAATTACATCATTTAAAATTCTCAGTCAGTGAAATTTGTACAATGATTCCGCAATTTATTCTTTCCGATATGGAGGTGAGCACTATAACACACACGAAGAATAAATTACATTATTTACAAAGCAATGATGGAGACCGTGGGATTTTTATGTGAAAAAATCCCTCACCTACTTAGTTTTTGAAACATTATTTTCAGAGGGTTAAGAAAATTTTATATTAAATTCTAGTCAACTAAAATACAAGGGTATAAAATATAAAAGACATGTGCAATAAAATTATCTTGCTGCTTTTTTTAAAAAACTAACTTATATTTTTCAATTACGCAAAATTTATATTTATATACCCTTTTTTAATTTGACAAGAACTAAATATAAAATAAAAGGTGATCTAGGTATGTTCATGTATCCATGTTGTCCAAAATTATAAGAAAACCTACTAATTAAACACAAATGACCAACACACAATCACACAAAGCATTAAACCATTCAATAATAAGAATAATTAAATCCCTTCTATTATGGTCCAAGCTTCATCATCCCTAGTCCATTGGAAACCTGTCACGACCTATGTTGCCACTTCACTGACTATGTTGAAAATCAACCTTGGTGGAAACGCCTTCTTCAACGTTCTTCGTTAAAGAAATTACAATCTTAGATACAAAGGTCCTATGCCTCTATTTAAGGAGTTCACACATAAACTATTATATCTAAACTATAAATAAAATTACATAAATCTTATGCCTCCTTTTAAGGAGTTCACAAATCTGATCTAGATTTAATTTATGACCATGAATAAAATCCAAATCATCATGCACATTAAAATTAACCACGAATGAAAACATCGTGGGATCCAATCACATAAAACAAAATTACGTGACCATAATAGCGGGACAAGAACACTGCAAAATAAGGGTTAACGAGTTCTACATTATATCCAACAACAACATGCATGAATTGATATAACTGGACAACATGGCTAGTTCAATCCGTACGCAATATCAAAGAAAACCAACCTTCCTCTGATACCAATTGATGGACACATTAATACAGGATTGTTTGATATTACGTATAGATTGAAAAAAATACTTTTACTAAAACCCTATAAGAATAAAGAGATTTCACCTTTGTGGATCATGTAGAGGATCCATATGAGGAGACTAGGGTTTGAAAGCATCAGATTGCGATTTAGTTAGATTTCTTAATTCTCGCTGGGCTGTGAAAATTGATTATTTTCGCTGTAGAAACGACTTCTGATCATCCTAATTTTGAGCTATGATTGTAACTTTGCGTTCCGAACGACATATCCAAAAATCAGCCAGATCCAACGGTGCGATCAAAAGTTACGATTGATTTACGATTGCTCTGCCGAAAACCTAAAGATCTTCTATTGTATTCCTTCCGCCATCAAATCTTGCACCGAGTGTGGGTTACGGTATCACCAAGATTTTCTCCTCACTCAATAGAACAAACCCTAACTCATAAGAATTATTGTTATAATGAGAAGAGACAAGGCCGGCGTATATATAAGGCTACGATAGGGACCTTAAGGAGAAATAAGTGTTTGGGCTTCCTATAGAAAGTTGGAATCCTAATTCCACTATGAATTAGTTCCTTCTATAAATTATAATTCACACCACTAAAGAATTATAATTGCACTCCCGTCCTTATCTCAAAATTATATTTCGAGCTCCTTATTATTAAATACTTATTATTCTCAAAATTAACCGTCATTTAAATTAAATTAATGACAATTATATTTAAATGACTTCTTAATCCTTGATGTAATACCCCATGTTCCATTCCTAAGTTAATCCTCTTCTTAAGCCCGATTAATGCGTAATCTTCGTTAGGGCATGAACTTTTGCTTTTGGACCCTTGTTAGCTGATCCAACACCTCTGGCATATCATAGTAGGTTTATCAAGTTTGTGGGAATGATCGTTTCATAATTCGGGTGGTCCGAATCGAAATTGAGGTGTTACTCGTGTGTTTTCACTTTACGTGATTTCTTAATTTTTGCCAACTTCGATGTATCGTAACTTCTTCGTTACTTGTCCGATTAAGTCTCTGTCTGCGCTTATGTTTAGTATTTGATACAACCTGCAACTTTCGTGTTTTGACCGGAAGCTAATTCACACATTTCGTTGGTCATGCAAAACAGTGTGCAAAGTACGCGAGTTGCAAAAATCTGTTCATTCAGTAGCGCGTCGGCAGAGCGCTGTCTTATACGAATTTCTGGGAATTATTCATCCATAATTTGAGGATACTTCCTCTTAATAAGTTGTATATCTTTGGATTATCTTTCCGTGGACATAAAGATCACCTCAATTGGAATTCCGAGCAAGAAGTTATGACCAAAATACGAACAGTGCTCCAGATCCAAAATGCATGTGCTGGCAGTGGACTCCATGATCGATCATGGGGAGACCATGATCGATCATGGTACAACAGTAAGTTGGTTTTGGCCATTTTTACGCCATTTTAAGACCCCTCCTCCCCCATTTTCGAGCCACAACTTTAAGAGGGAGTTAGAGAGAGTTGAGTGCTCATTTCTAAGGGTTTTGGAGAGGATTTCATCTATATTTCAACCCATAAACAAACCTCCATCTTCATCTTCTTCATCCTTCTTTCCTCCATGGCTAGGGCACAAAGCATAGGATTGGGGATTTTGCGATTCAGCAGTTCTTAGCTCGATTCAGCCCTTCAAGTATGACGACCTAACTTCCTTGAGGTGGGAATCTAACATTAAACTCTATTTTACAACTTATTATTACTTGATTACCATTCCTCCACATGTTTATACACATATATACCTAGTTTCTACATGGGTTTTGGGAATTATGTGAAACTACGCCTTTACATCGAAATTGGTTATTCGGATAGCCTGTTTATCGTTAAAAATATGTGTTTCAACAAGAAATTGAGGCTATTCACTTGATTTTGCACAAAACCCATTTGGAGCCCAATTGATGGTTGATGAATTATTTTACTAAGCTAAATGTTTACTTGTATGGGTTCAAGTGGTGATTTTATGTTACTAAACCATTGTTTATAAGTTATTAAACTATTTAGAATGGTTGATATGAGATTTCTTCCGTTGGTTTCATGTGGTGTTATATTTGGTTATAGAAATGTAAAACGGGTTTCTTGAGTATATGTTGATGCGCCCCTTTGGTGTTGAAATTGATGATTTGAATACCCTACATATATATTAAAATACATGTTTTAATAAGAAATTATGGCTATTCTCTTGGTTCACATGAAAACCCACTTAGAACCCTATCAATTGTTAATAATTCCTGTTATAAAAATTTAATACTTATCCATAAGGGTTCAAGTGGTGGATTCTTTATGTTAAACCTTCGCCTACAAGTTGATATGATGTTATAAATTGTGGATATGAGATATTTTCTATTGGTTGCATTATACATGTTCTACGTGATTAATGGGAATCATGTTTTATGGCACAATTACTATCTAAATGAGCTAGTTGATATGTTATTGACATCATAAGCTAGCACTATTCCATGGTAGGTCCCAGGTTCGTCTCTAACGATTGAGACTTTAAGTTGGGACAGAGAGCCCCTGGGTGCAAGACCCGAAACCGTGCACGAAAAATAACGGGAGGCCCTGCTGCCGCGTGGTTAAAAGGCCACGAAATGCAGACCTGGTTGTACGCTTGGATAGTGGTGAGATTTACGAGACTATTCTCGAGATTTATGAGATGAAATACGTTAATTGTCCCATAGGATTCCATTTTTTATCGAGTGTGCATTATACACGGGTTTTGAAAGAAAAAGTTGCATTCTTAGCTACTATATATACATATGTGAGGGATTCCATGTTATTTTACCAAAAGATTTTCTGAACATTGTCTTTTACACAAAGCCCATTATTTATATATATATATATATGATTCCCACTAAGTGTGTTTGACTCACCCCAATTACTTTCCATCCAGATTTCTCTACAGGTTCTTCTGGGAAATGGGAGAATGAAGATGCGTCCTCTTAGACTGCCTCTATATCATTACTCTTAGAATTTTGTCAATAAGATGTGTTAGATTCTTGTATAAAACCCATGGTTGTTATATTGTTAGTGATACATGTATTGAACCCTTACTAATATTATTGTATGTGGAAATTGGAAAAATGTTGTACTTGGGACCTCGTTAGAGGCTAGTTGTTGAATTGTAGTGCTTCGTTTTCTTTTGTGGATAAAGTTTGTGAACTAGAAACATTCTTGTCATCAACTTTTGTGGATTTCTATGTTTTACACAAGAGTTTTGCTCAGTTAAAATGCCGGCGACGTATGGCACCAGTAACGAATCGGGTCCTCGAGGAGAAATCCTCTTAACGGGATTTGGGGCGTTACAAGTTGGTATCAGAGGCATAGGTTTCATTATCCTTCGCCGAGAGTGGGGTAGATTAAGGGATTCCATTTTGTATAAATCATGTTCATCTTATCGTATTGATAATTGGGGAAAAGCTTGAGGAATCGGTTTTGGTTTTTAGTTTAGCAGTAGAGGGACTATTGGGTTATACTGTAGTTAGCCGCCGCGCAATGGATGACTATACCATAAATCTTTAGTTAGCTACCGCTAACTAGAGCTGAAACACTATGATTAATTGAGTTGCACCCAAAATGTTCATTTCTTTTACTCTTTGAATTTTTGCCTTACATTTCAAATATCATGTCACATTACTTTACCTGTCGCTATAAGTTTATCGGGTTCTTGAAGGATTATTACAAATCTCTAGCATTGTCGGTCCTATCTGCACTAGAGTTCCAAGAGACCCCCCAAACATTGAAATGATGTGGCTATTATCTAGCTTGACCCTTAAGGATGGAAGAATGATGAAGTTTATTACTTACAAGAGTTTAACCACCTGCAATTACTATAGTTTTATGAGTCATCCAAGATCGAGGCTGTTGAAGTGTGACCCTATTATACTGTGTTCCAACAGAAGATTCCGAATGCCCCAAGTACGGGTAGGTTGGTTTTGCTTTATTAGAACTTGAGGATAGTACGTTGCGCTAATGTAAATCAATTTGGTGAATCTAATGTAATCACTAAGTGGACTTAGTTTAATAGAATCATCTACATTGAATATATGTCCGATGCTTATAGTAGAGCAAAGATAGATGAGTTTTATGGTTTAATTTAGAATGAAATGATGGTTAAGAGTTATTGCCTCAGGTTTGAGGAGTTGGGCAGGTAATCCGAAAGGATTGTCCAAACCTCGATTGGAGAAAAGAGATGAACCAGAATGGCAGATGTGAGTGAGATGGAAGTAGTGGAAATGGTCAGTTAAGTAAGTTTTGATACCATTCGTTTCGATTATTGCACCAGAATCAGACTCTAAGAAAGAGCCAATATTGAGGAAATTTCAAATCATAGCAACAGCAATTTACCTATCCTCTAAATTAGCTACGGAACCAAAGAAGCCAAGTTGTTCGAGTCTTCAATTTAATTCCTAAAGTGGATTAGGATTACTTGGTAATGAAAGGTAGTCCTATCTTTTTCAGCGCTAAGTTGCCAACTGCATAGAGCAATTTTGTATTGCGTACCAGTCTAGGCTTTTGGCATACTGTTCCGCATTATACAAAATGGGGACTTTGTGGTCTACGGACTGGTCTCCTAAAATTGGCATACCGATCTGCCAGTCTGAAACTGGGAAATTTGAACTTGATGTTGATTTGGTACAAGGAGCCACACCTATCCCTATTGCACCCTACTATTTGGCTCTAACAAAACCTAGTAAGCTCACATTTATCTGAGTGATCTTGTATCCAAGGGATTCTTTCGACGCAGCTTATCTCCACAGGGAGTACCCGTTACGTTTGCCAAAAAGGGGAGATGAATCACTCTGTTTCTATATTAACCATTGTCGACTCATTATTAAAGTCAAGCATTTCTTGCATGCATAGAGGATCAATTTGACTAGTTTTGGAATGCTTATTCCTTTTCTAAGGTTGAATTATAATCAATTTTTCATTAATTGTGCATCCATAAGATGAGCATCTCAAAACAGTGATTCGGATCCGTTATAGTCATTCTAGAGTCTTGGTTATGTCATTTGGCATGTCTAATACACCGTCCTCATTTATTAACCTCGTATATGATTATCCTCATAATCGTTAGAATAGTAGTGCTTGTGTAACCATATTGAAGTTAAGATAGAGCGTATTGACGAAAGGTCTTATTTTGATAAGTGTTAGGAGGTAGAGAAACCGAACCTATAGAAATTGTTCTAAACGGTGAGATATTTGATTCCCGTACATTTCCTCAGTCTCACGAAGTCGTTAAGATCCCCATCTTCTAATCTGAATGTTGATAAGCATGACTAGAATTTCATGGTGTGTCCAAAAATTTAGAGCTCGGACTAGAAGTGAATATGAATCTTCTTAATATGTCCTTCTTGTACTCATCCAAGATGTACTTGTCTTGTAAGAATAAGAATAAGGAGTTTTTTTTAAGATTCCCTTAATAGATCGATCGTAAGCTAGATGTGCATCCGTCTTATTCTACGCTGCGATGGAGAGCAAGCTTAGTACCCATTTGGGGTTTAGTTTTCACTTCTTCCAGCTAGGGGGAGAATTTATTAGAATGCGTAGCGGGAGGATATTATTGGTTAAATCATAGTTGATACAGCTTCTCAGTGAATGAGCCAATAGATTCGACTTAAGATTCCTCCTGCGTGTGATAAAAAATACCATCGATTGGTTCCCTGAGCTAGCAATTATACATTGGTTTTATTGGGGAGTAGTGGTAGAATTAGGGCACACCTCCTTCTTGAATCCTTAATCTTCAAGGAAGGCAGATTCAGAAAGTGACGAGAACTTCATTCGGAGCGGCTAGTATTTTTATGCCTTGATTTTTGATAATGAGTACCCTACCTTCCTGATGTGCAGATCAATATGATGATTCCTATGTGACCTTCCATATTTTCTTTAAAAGTGTTGTAGGGACCATAACAAATTTTCTAAGTTCGAACTATTCGATTGATACAAATTAGTAACCAATCCTCTAAGGAGGGGAGCGACATTTGATTACGTATAGTGAATCTCAATTCTGACTATAACTAAACTTCCTTAGTTTGCATGCTTTGTTTAAAACTCTCGAGAAAGATATGTCTGCAAATGAGATTGCCTTGCTTTTTGAGCAAACCATAAGAGTTGATCTCGCTAATGTTTATGGCACCTAGTTAGCTTCACAATCAGTGCAGTTTCCTTGTTTTCTCGACTATAACTCTCTTGTTTGAATTCTTAATCAATTGTTTCACCATGTGAGAGGGGTGGATTGGAGTGCGAATGGAAAATTCGGTACCCTAGACTCTGTCTTTATAGTTGAAAGCCATTAACCCTTTCATTTCTCTCAACTTTTGTGGATAAGACAAATTATCGGCCATGTAGCTCTGAGAGAGAGTCACACTCTATCCAATCAAGAAATTGACTGTAAGATATATTCCTAGTAAAGTAAGCACCATTACGTGTAAAATACAGGTTGAGAATCATTTATGTTTGGCATGGGCCGCTATATGATTGTTCGTACCTTGATTGCTTGACACTCTTAAGAAACTAGAACAGTCGATTATGGAAATTTTCTCGATCTTTGATGTGCATTATATTTAGGAAGTCATGTGTGCCAAAGAATTTGTTCCTCATTCATTCTTGAGTAAAGCAAATGTTTTTATTAGGAATATTTCCTAATGATTGCAGATTGGTTTTATTAGGAACATTTCCCATACAAATTTCGAGGACGAAATTTCTTAAGGAGGTGAGATTGTAATACCCCATGTTCCATTCCTAAGTTAATCCTCTTCTTAAGCCCGATTAATGCTTATTCTCCGTTAGGGCATGAACTTTTGCTTTTGGACCCTTGTTAGCTGATCCAACACCACTGGCATATCATAGTAGGTTTATCAAGTTTGTGGGAATGATCGTTTCATAATTTGGGTGGTCCAAATCGAAATCGAGGTGTTAGTAGTGTGTTTTCACTTTACGCAATTTCTTAATTTTTGCCAACTTCGAGGTATCGTAACTTCTTCGTTACTTCTTCGATTAAGTCTCTATTTGCGCCTATGTTTAGTATTTGATACAAACTACAACTTTCGTGTTTTGACCGGAAGCTAATTCACACATTTCGTGGGTCAAAACAGTGTGCAAAGTACGCGAGTTGCAAAAATCTGTTCATTTGGTAGCGTGTCGGCAGAGCGCTGTCTTCTACGAATTTATGGGAATTATTCATCCATAATTTGAGTATACTTCCTCTTAATAAGTTGTAGATCTTTGAATTATCTTTCCGTGGACATAAAGATCACCTCAATCGGAGTTCCGAGCAAGAAGTTATGACCAAAATACGAACAGTGCTCCAGATCCAAAATGCATGTGCTGGCAGTGGCCTCCATGATCGATCAAGGGTAGACCATGATCGATCATGGTACAACATTAAGTTGATTTTGGCCATTTTTACGCCATTTTAAGACCCCTCCTCCCCCATTTTCGAGCCACAACTTTAAGAGGGAGTTAGAGAGAGTTGAGTGCTCATTTCTAAGGGATTTCGGAGAGGTTTTCATCTATATTTCAACGTATAAACAAGCCTCTGTCTTCATCTTCTTCATCCTTCTTTCCTCCATGGCTAGGGCACAAAGCATAGGATTGGGGATTTTGCGATTCAGCAGTTCTTAGCTCGATTTAGCCCTTCAAGTATGACGACCTACCTTCCTTGAGGTGGGAATCTAACATTAAACTCTATTTTACAACTTATTATTACTTGATTACCATTCCTCCACATGTTTATACACATATATACCTAGTTTCTACATGGGTTTTGGGAATTATGTGAAACTACGCCTTTACATCGAAATTGGTTATTCGGATAGCCTGTTTATCGTTAAAAATATGTGTTTCAACAAGAAATTGAGGCTATTCACTTGATTTTGCACAAAACCCATTTGGAGCCCAATTGATGGTTGATGAATTATTTTACTAAGCTAAATGTTTACTTGTATGGGTTCAAGTGGTGATTTTATGTTACTAAACCATTGTTTATAAGTTATTAAACTATTTAGAATGGTTGATATGAGATTTCTTCCGTTGGTTTCATGTGGTGTTATATTTGGTTATAGAAATGTAAAACGGGTTTCTTGAGTATATGTTGATGTGCTGCTTTGGTGTTGAAATTGATGATTTGAATACCCTACATATATATTAAAATACATGTTTTAACAAGAAATTATGGCTATTCTCTTGGTTAACATGAAAACCCACTTAGAACCCTATCAATTGTTAATAATTCGTGTTATAAAAATTTAATACTTATCCTTAAGGGTTCAAGTGGTGGATTCTTTATGTTAAACCTTCGCCTACAAGTTGTTATGATGTTATAAATAGTGGATATGAGATATTTTCTATTGGTGGCATTATACATGTTCTATGTGATTAATGGGAATCATGTTTTATGGCTCAATTACTATCTAAATGAGTCGGTTGATATGTTATTGATATCATAAGCTAGCACTAGTCCATGGTAGGTCCCAGGTTCGTCTCTAACGATTGAGACTTTAACTTGGGACAGAGAGCCCTTGGGTGCAGGACCCGAAACCGTGCACGAAAAATAACCGGAGGCCCTGCTGCCGCGTGGTTGAAAGGCCACGAAATGCAGACCTGGTTGTACGCTTGGATATTGGTGAGATTTACGAGATTATTCTCGAGATTTATGAGATGAAATACATTAATTGTCCCATAGGATTCCATTTGATATCGAGTATGCATTATACACGGGTTTTGAAAGAAAAGGTTTCATTCTTAGCTATTATATATACATATGTGAGGGATTCCATGTTATTTTACAAAAAGATTTTCTGAACATTGTCTTTTGCACAAAGCCCATTATTTATATATATATATGATTCCCCCTGAGTCTGTTTGACTCACCCCAATTACTTTCCATCCAGATTTCTCTACAGGTTCTTCTGGGAAATGGGAGAATGAAGATGCGTCCTCTTAGACTGCATCTATACCATTACTCTTAGAATTTTGTCAATAAGATGTGTTAGATTCTTGTATAAAACCCATGGTTGTTATATTGTTAGTGATACATGTATTGAACCCTTACTAATATTATTCTATTTGGAAATTGGAAAAATGTTGTACTTGGGACCTCGTTGGAGGCTAGTTGTTGAATTTTAGTGCTTCGTTTTCTTTTGTGGATAAAGTTTGTGAACTAGAAACATTCTTGTTGTCAACTTTTGTGGATTTCTATGTTTTACACAAGAGTTTTTCTCAGTTAAAATGCCGTCGACGTATGGCACTAGTAACGAACCGGGTCCCGGAGGAGAAATCCTCTTAACGGGATTTGGGGCATTACACTTGAGCCCACCACTTAACTTATTTGACATGTCAGATTAACATAATCCACCTCCAGGGTTTGACATGATCAAAACTTATAAGCTTCTTAAGGGGCTATCATCAATCCCTATACCGGGACGTGGATTCTGTCAATAATTAATATTCATCATATATATAGTGTCATCATCCAATTCACGAAGATTATTGATCCATAACTGAATCTCACTCTTAATGAGTCAAAACAACAAACACTACATATATATATTTATTAATTATTTCAAGATTAAGAGTATAAGTAATCATAATAACTATGGGATTTTCAATTGTTTTTTATAGTCAGTATAAAAACAATTAACCCAAATTGGTCCTATTCAATACACATGAAGTGTACTAGCACAACGAGTTAAAACTATACCGTTTTTTGTAGTCAAGATAAACTACTAAAACTTGTGCTTCAATCCTACCGATGGGTGTCCAATTCCATCTAAGATTGTGAACCACTAAACTTATATTCCACAAGAACCGATGATATGATCTTCTATGTGTAAGCTATACTCTACGCACCAAATCATCTACTATATAGAATAAAAGACACACATGTACAATATTTAAATAAATAATATAATGCAACTAGTGCCCATAAAGATTCTCATTAAAATAGCAAAACCAAGTTTATAACATATCCAAACCAACAACAAAATTATGGCTTTTAGTATATCACTCTAACACTAGATAGGTACTAGATTGATCAACTATTATATGATATCAAACGTTAGTTGGAAATGTGCAGTCTAGCATCAATGCACAATTTTAATTACCTTTTTCTTTGATAAAAAAAAGATGGGAAAAAGAAGTTGTATATGTTACTTAAACGTATCGATGAGAGTACCAGCGTCCAGAAAGAACATGTTGAAATAACCTTTTTCTTTGATAAATCTATTCAATATGTTGGCTATCTTTTTTACTAGAGCTACCGCCACATCATCCTCGGTTTGAAATTTAAGGACAGTCGATTTTACTTTCTTAGAAGCCGTCTCTAATAAAGAGATAAAGAACCATTTAATTATTTATAGACAAATCTATCAAATTGCTTGTGGAAAAAGGAATGGCTGGTTGTAATTCCTCCCCCTGTTAGGGAGGCACTTCTGAATGATATGGTAATGTAATTGTGTGCACTACTCTCCCTAAGTGTATCGATGAGAGTACCGGCCTGAATCTGTTATAAGCAATGCACGACTTGCACAAGTTGCCTTCATCTCAATCCATATAGTATCATTTTGAAGGCATTTTCCCCGAACAAGTTGCAGTTTCCTACATTTGGCAAATCTATACTGTTACAAAGGAAAGGGGATAGATGGCGCCTTAAGAAAATATCTGTCAACGATTGACGAGTAATAACATATATCATGAGTGATACGAACCACGCCAACAACGTGACGAAACCCATAGCAAAGACGGTCCTAAGATCGTTTCTACAATCAGAATGGATGGAAAACCTTGACCCTTTGCTTATATGGAAGCAAGAACCTTGGTATAAGGAATAATTATGGACGCAGCTTATCTCACACTTGACGCTTCCAAATGGAATGGGATGGAGAGGTATTTATAGTTGTTAGAAAATACATCCAATGGTCTACATTCAATCCCACCAACTATGATCTAAGGGCTCATATTTATTCTCACCTACTACAAGTGACATAAGCAATGACATCACTAAAGACTTATGTAAGCGATGACATCATCAAGTAATAGTCAAAATACTAATTTTAAAACAACATAAAATAAAATAATTCTAATTATTCGGAGGTTTGAATTATGGAATTCCAGCCTAAAACTTGAGAAAAATGATCAATACCTTCAATGGGCCTCCATGAATCAACCCATTAAGCGCGTCTTTGAATTTCTTTGCACGAGCTCTTGTAATCGGCCCTACGGGAATTTGAATTGGATCTGAGTATCTTTCAATTCGCGTGCTTGAGCCTGTGTTAGCTGCGTCTTCATCATTCCCCTCCTCTTAAAAAGGATTTGTCCTCAAATCATCATCTGTAGAGAAATGACTTAAATCGGGAATGTTAAAGGTAGCACTTACATTGTACTCTCCTGGTAATTCAAGTTTGTAGGCATTGTCATTGATGTGTTCTAACACTTGAAATGGTCCATCTCCCTTTGGAAGAAGTTTAGAACGCCGATGCTCCGAAAAACGTTCCTTCCTTAAATGCAGCCAACCCCAATCTCCTGGTTCAAACACTATCTTCTTGTGCCCTTTGTTGGCTTGTTGAGCATATTGTGATGAAGACATTAATACAGGATCGTTTGATATTGCGTATAGATTGGACAAAATACTTATGCTAAAACCCTATAAGAATAAAGGAATTTCACCTTTGTGGATCATGTAGAGGATCCATATGAGGAGACTAGGGTTTGAAAGCATAAGATTGAGATTTGGTCAGATTTTTTTTAATTCTCGCTGGGCTACGAAAATTGATTGTTTTCGCCATCGAAACGACTATGGTCATGTATCCATGTTATCTAAAATTATAAGAAAACCTAATAATTAAACACATATGACCAACACACAAAGCATTAAACCATTCAATAATAAGAATAATTAAATCCCTTATATTATGGTCCAAGCTTCATCATCCCTAGTCCATTGAAAACCTTTAACGACCTATGTCACCACTTCATTGACTATATTGAGAATCAACCTTGGTGGAAACACCTTCTTCAACGTTCTTCGTTAAAGAAATTGCAATCTTAGATACAAAGGTCATATCCGTTTAAGGAGTTCACACATAAACTATTATATCTAAACTGTAAATAAAATTACATAGATCCTATACCTCCTTTTAAGGAGTTCACAAATCTGATCTAAATTTAACTTACAACCATGAATAAAACCCAAATCATCATGCACATTAAAATTAACCACGAATAAAAACATCATGGGATCCAATCACAAAAATCAAAATTACGTGACCATAATAGCGAGGCAAGAACACTGCAAAACAAGGGTTAACGAGTTCTACGTTCTATCCAACAACAATATGCATGAATTGATTTAACTGGACAACATGGCTAGTTCAATCCGTACGCAGTATCAAAGAAAAACAATCGCTCTGATACCAATTGATGGAGACATTAATACAGGATCGTTTGATATTGCATATAGATTGAACAAAATACTTATGCTAAAACCCTAAAACAATAAAAGGATTTCACCTTTGTGGATCATGTAAAGGATCCATATGAGGAGACTAGGGTTTGAAAGCATAAGATTGAGATTTGGTCAGATTTTTTTAATTCTCGTTGGGCTGCAAAAATTGATTGTTTTCGCTATCGAAACGACATCTGATCGTACAATTTTTAAGCGCAATTATTGTAACTTTGTGTTTCGAACGACATATCCAAAAATCAGCCCGATCCAATGGTGCGATCAAAAAGTTACAATTGATTTACGACTACAATACCAAAAACCTAAAGATCTTCTACCGTATTCCTTCCGCCATCAAATCTTGCACCGTGTGTGGGCTACGGTATCACCAATATTTTATCCTCTCTCAATAGAACAAACCCTAACTCATGAGAATTATTGTTATGATGAGAAGAGACAAGGCCGGCGTATATATAAGGCTACAATAGGGACCTTAAGGAGAAATAAGTGTTTGGGCTTCCTATGAAAAGTTGGAATCCTAATTCCACTATGAATTAGTTCCTTCCATAAATTATAATACACACCACTAAAGAATTATAATTGAAATCTCGTCCTTATCTCAAAATTATATTTCGAGCTTCTTATTATTAAATACTTATTATTCTCCCCACGTTAAGATTACAGATAACCGTCATTTAAATTAAATTACTGACAATTATATTTAAATAACTTCTTAATCCTTGAGTGTACCACTTAACTTATTTGACATGTCGGATTAACATAATCCACCTGCATGGTTTGATATGATCAAAACTTATAAGCTTCTCAAGGGGTTATCATTAATCCCTATACCGGAACGTGGATTCCGTCAATAATTAATATTCATCATACATATAGTTTCGTCATCTAATTCACAAAGATTATTGATCCATAAATGAATCTCACTCTTAATGAATCAAAAACAACAAACACTACATATATATGTCTATTAATTATTTCATGATTAAGAGCATAAGTAATCATAATAACTATGGGATTTTAAATTGTTTTATATAGTAAGTATAAAAAAAATTAATCCAAACTGGTCCTATTCAATACACATAAAGTGTAGTAGCACAACGAGTTAAAACTATATCGTTTCCTGTAATCAAGATAAACTACTAAAACTTGTGCTACAATCCTACCGATGGGTGTCCAATTCCATCTAAGACTGTGAACCATTAAATTTATATTCCACAAAAACCGATGATATGATCTTCTATGTGTAAGCTATACTCTACACACTAAATTATCTACTATCTGGAATAAAAGACACAGATGCACAATATTTAAATAAATAATATAATGCAACCATTGCCTATAAAGATTTTCATTAAAATAGCAAAACTAAGCTTATAACACACCCTAACCAATAAGAAAATTATGGCTTTTAGTATATCACTCTAACATATTGTTTTATCCTCCTTTCAATGCTTAGTCTTGCTTTCTCATGAATCTGTTTTACAAGTTCAGCTTTCTTTTTGCCATCTAAGTTTACTCGTTCACTCAGAGGTAGAGGAGTTAAATTCAAAGGAGATAAAGGATTAAAACCATAAACAATCTCAAATGGTGAATACTTAGTAGTAGAATGAGAAGATCGATTATAAGCAAACTCAACATGTGGCAAACAATCCTCCCATATTTTCTCAAGTTCTTCTTAATGGTAGACGCAACAAAGTAGACAAAGTTATATTCATAACTTTAGTTTGACCATCAGTTTGAGGATGACAAGTAGTAGAAAACAATAACTTGGTTCCTAACTTTCCCCACAAAGTCTTCTAAAAGTAACTCAAGAACTTTACATCTCTATCAGAAACAATGGTCTTAAGCATGCCATGTAACCTAACAATTTCTTTGAAGAACAAATCGGCTATATGAGAAGCATCATCAGTTTTGTGACATGCAATGAAGTGTGCCATTTTTGAAAACCAATCTACCACCACAAAGACCGAATCTTTCCCCCTCTTAGTCCTAGGTAAACCCAAAATGAAATCCATAGAAATATCAGTCCAAGGTTCACTAGGTATAGGTAATGGGGTGTACAAACCATGGGTTTTTAGCTTAGATTTAGCTTGTTTACAAGTGACACACTTCTCACAGATTTTTTCCACATCACGTTTCATATGAGGCCAAAAAAAATGTTCATGCAAAACTCCTAAAGTCTTAGCTACACCAAAATGACCCATCAGACCCCCACTATGAGCTTCTCTAACAAGCAATTCACGAAAAGAACAAATAGGCACACATAATTTATTTTTCCGAAATAAAAAACCATTATGCGTATAGAATTTACCAAATGACACTCCCTCACTTGCATTAAACACATCACCAAAATCAGCATCTTGTGCATACAAATCTTTAATGTATTTAAAGCCAAGCAATTTTGCATCTAAAGTGGAAATCAAAGCATACATTCGGGACAATGCATCAGCCACCACATTCTCCTTACCTTGCTTGTATTTGATCACATAAGGAAATGTTTCAATGAATTCCACCCACTTGGCATGGTGTTTGTTCAACTTTTGTTGTCCTTGCAAATGCTTCAATGATTCATGATCCGTGTGAATCACAAATTTCTTTGGCCACAGATATTGCTGCCACATTTCTAAAGCTCGAACCAATGCATACATCTCCTTGTCATAAGTTAGGTAGTTTAAGGCTGCCCCGCTTAGTTTTTCGCTGAAATATGCAATTGGCCGTCCCTCCTGCATAAGAACTGCGCCTATGCCAATACCTAAAGCATCACATTCAATCTCGAACGTTCTAGTAAAGTTAGGTAAAGACAATAAGGGGGCATTGGTAAGCTTTTCTTTGATAAGCTGAAATGCTTTCTCTTGCTCTTTTCCCTATTTAAATCCAATGTTCTTCTTGATGACCTCTGTAAGTGGTGAGGCTATGCTACTAAAGTCTTTCACGAACCGCCGGTAAAAGATGGCAAGTCCATAGAAACTTCAAACATTCCCCACACTTGTAGGACTTGGCCATTCTTGTATAGCGCGTACTTTTTCTTCATCAACCTGTATACCTTTTGCACTAACAACAAAGCCAAGAAACACAAGCTTATCCATGCAAAAAGTACACTTCTTCATATTTGCAAATAACTTTTCTTTCCTAAGCACATCTAAAATAGATTTTAAATGTATTGCATGATCATCCAAGTTTTTGTTATAAATAAGTATATCATCAAAGTAGACAACAATAAATCTGCCTATAAATGTACGCAAAACATGATTCATAAGTCTCATAAAAGTGCTCAGAGCATTAGTTAAACCAAAAGGCATAACTAACCACTCATATAAACCATATTTTGTTTTAAAAGCAATTTTCCATTCATCTCCTTCTTTCATTCTAATTTGATGATAACAACTCTTTAGATCAATCTTAGAAAATACACAAGAACCATGTAACTCATCTAGCATATCATCTAAGCGGGGAATAGGATGACGATACTTTACCGTTATGTTGTTGATGGCTCTGCAGTCAACACACATTCTCCACGTCCCATCCTTCTTAGGCACTAACAATACCGGAACGGTGCATGGACTCATGCTTTCTCTCACGTACCCCTTTTCCATTAATTCACTAACCTGCCTTTGAAGTTCCTTTGTCTCCTCCGGATTGCTTCTGTAGGCTGGTCGATTTGGAATGGTTGCACCAGGCACGAAGTTAATTTGATGTTCAATTCCTCGAATTGGAGGTAATCCATGTGGTGTTTCCTCGGGAAAGACATATTAATAATCCTGTAAAAGAGATACAATAGAACTAGGCAAAGCAGAGTTAAGTTCATTAGTGTTTAAAAATGGCTCTTTGTACAAAAGTACAATCATCCACTGATTTGAAAACATTGCTCGCTTAATTTCATTGGCTTTTGCTTAGAAACTCTTTTGTTTTCTCTCTGATTTTTTTTTCAACGACCGAAATTTGATTTTCTTTTTCTCTCTTTTTTCTCAGCCTCTTTCTTTTCATGATTTTTTTTCTTTTCAGTACTCTCTTTTTGCAGCCTCACTTGGTCTTCATAAATTTGCTTTGGCGACATTGGGACAAGAGTAATGGGTTTTTGATTGATTACAAATGAGTTTTTGTTGGTGAAGCCATCATGTTTAACTCGCCGATCAAATTGCCACGGTCGGCCTAATAATAAGTGTCCATCTTGCATTGGAACTACATCGCATAAAACTTCATCTTCATATTTTCCAATGCGGAATGAAACTAACACCTATTTATTCAGCCTTACTTCACCACTATCATTGAGCCATTGCAACTTATAAGGGTGGGGATGTTTAATTGCTGGTAGCCCTAACTTTTCTACTATTGTAGTTCTTGTAACATTAGTACAACTACCCCCATCAATAATCACACTACATACCTTGTCTTGCACTTGGCATCTAGTATGAAAGATGTTTTCTCGCTGTACTTCTTTATCTTGTTTTACTTGCATACTTAAAGCTCTTCTTGCAACGAACAATTCGCCTTAGACAACATACTCCTCTTCATCAACATCCTCCAATGGTGGCATAGAATCGTTGTCATCTTCGTCCTCGGTCTCAATATCACCATGACTCTTTTGTTCGGACATTGATTTGCGATGTGACCCCTGCCTTGGCATTTAAAGCATTTAATATCACGATTTCGAGAAGTAGAAGAGTCAACTTTACCTTGATTTCCATTACTGCCCATCTCTTGCTTTTGCTCTGCTTTTGGCTTGGACATGGTTGGCCTTTCCTCCTTTTTCTATGGATTTGGCTTCCAAGAAAATGTATCCGGAATTTGGCTTGGATGTGTGCTACCTTCCTCTTGAGCTGGCGCTCAATTTTGATGGCCATGTGCACCATATCTTCCATTTCCACATAAGGCTGTAATTTTACCACATTAGCAATTTCGCGATTCAAACCTCCCAAGAACCTTGCCATAGTAGCCTCTCGATCCTCTTCTACATTTGCTCGGATCATTGCAATTTCCATCTCCTTGTAATAATCCTCCACACCTTGGTTGCCTTGCGTAAGGCCTTGTAATTTTTAGTACAACTCCCGATAGTAATGACTAGGTAAAAACCTCTTTCTCATTACTATCTTCATCTCTTCCCACGTTGCTATTGGAGGCTCTCAATTCCGACGCCTGTTCAACATTAACTGATCCCACCAACCAATAGCATAATCAGAAAATTCAATGGCAGCAAGTTTTACCTTCTTCATCTCGGAGTAGTTGTGGCAATTGAACACCAACTCCATATTTTTTTTCTTATTCAAAATAAGCTTCGGGGTCGTTTTTTCCTTGAAATGAAGGAATCATCATCTTAATACTACTTATGTTATTATCTTCTCTATTCTTTCCTTCTCTAATCCTCCCACCATATCTCCTATTTGCAGTCATCGGATCCCAACCATCGTCATCTTCGAACCCACCATCGTAGGATTCTTCATCATCAACCCTTGCTTCTCTAGGTTGGATTCTCCCTCTCTTACGAGTAGGAACATTATTTGATTGCTCTATTTGTGTATTCTCTATTCGGTCTATCCGCTTGTGAACCAAGGTTCTTCGGAGGTTTGAACAGCAAAATTGCTAATGTGGTAGAATTATAGTCTTATGTGGAAATGGAAGACATGGTGCACATGGCTATCAAAATTGAGCGCCAGCTCAAGAGGAGGGGTAGCGCACATCCAAGTCAAAATCTGAATACATCTTCTTAGAAGCCAAATCCATGGAAGAATGAGGAAAGGCCAACCATGTCCAAGAAAAAAGCGGAGCAAAAGCAAGAGATGGGCAGTAATGGAATTCAAAGTAAAGTTGACTCTTCTACTTCTCGAAATCGTGATATTAAATGCTTTAAATGCCAAGGCAGGGATCACATCGCAAATCAATGTCCGAACAAAAGAGTCATGGTGATTTGAGATAATGGTGATTTTGAGACCGAGGACGAAGATGACAACGATTCTATGCCACCATTGGAGGATGTTGATGAAGAGGAGTATGTTGTCCAAGGCGAATTGTTAGTTACAAGGAGAGCTTTAAGTATGCAAGTAAAAGAAGATAAAGAAGTACAGCGAGAAAACATCTTTCATACTAAATGCCAAGTGCAAGACAAGGTATGTAGTGTGATTATTGATGGGGGTAGTTCTACTAATGTTGCAAGCACCACAATAGTGGAAAAGTTAGGGCTACCAACAATTAAGAATCCCCGCCCTTATAAGTTGCAATGGCTCAATGATAATGGTGAAGGGTGAATAAGCAGGTGTTAGTTTCATTCCGCATTGGAAAATATGAAGATGCAGTTTTATTCGATATAGTTCCAATGCAAGCTAGACACTTATTATTAGGCTGACCGTGGCAATTTAATCGGCGAGTTAAGCATGATGGCTTCACCAACAAATACACATTTGTAATCAATCAAAAACCTATTACTCTTGTCCCAATGTTGCCAAAGCAAATTTATGAAGACCAAGTGAGGCTGTAAAAAGAGAGTGATGTAAAGAAAGAAAGTGATGAAAAGAATGAGGCTGAGAAAAAAAAGAAAGAAAAAGAAAATCAAATTTCGGCTGTTGAAAAAAATCCAAGAGAAAACAAAAGAGTTTCTATGCAAAGGCCAATGAAATTAAGCGAGCAATATTTTCAAATCAGCCGATGATTGTACTTTTGTACAAAGAGGCATTTTTAAACACTAACGAACTTAACTCTGCTTTACCTAGTTCTATTATATCTCTTTTGTAAGATTATGAAGATGTCTTTCCCGAGGAAACATCACATGGATTACCTCCAATTCGAGGAATTGAATATCAAATTGACTTCGTGTCTGGTGCAACCATTCCAAATCGACCAGCCTATAGAAGCAATCCGGAGGAGACACCACAATCGGATATGAAAGAGCCGATTGATAAGTCGGATGTGAGTGCCACGAAAAATTTCGATAAGTTCGATAGTTCTTTAAGAACCATGAGAATTAAAAACTCTTAAATTTTATTAATCAAACTCACACTTGATGTTTTCAAATGGAAAGGGATTGGGAGTTATTTATAATTGTTACAAAATACATCCAATGGTCTACATTCAATCCCACCAACTATGATCTAAGAGCTCACATTTATTCTCACCTACTAGAAGTGACATAAGCAATGACATCACTAAAGACTTATGTAAGCGATGACATCATCGATGCATGATGTAAGCGATGACATTATCGATGCATGATCTAAGCAATGGCATCATCAAGTAATAGTCAAAAATACTAATTTTAAAACATCATAAAATAAAATAATTCTAATTATTTCGAGCTTGAATTATGGAATTCCAGCCTAAAACTCGAGACAAATGATCAACACCTTCAATGGGCCTCCATGAATTAGCTTGAGCCCATGTTGCTTGAATCAGCCCATTAAGCGCTTTTTTGAATTTCATTGTTGAAGTCGCAGTTAGCACAGGCTCAAGCACGCGAATTGAAAGATACTCAAACCCAATTCAAATTCCCGTTGGGCCGATTACAAGAGCTCGTGCAAAAAAATTCAAAAAAGCACTTAATGGGTTGATTCAAGCAACATGGGCTCAAGTGAATTCATGGAGGCCCATTGAAGGTGTTGATCATTTGTCTCGAATTTTAGGCTGGAATTCCATAATTCAAGCCTAGAAATAAATAGAATTATTTTATTTTGTGTTGTTTTAAAATTAGTATTTTCACTATTACTTGATGATGTCACTGCTTACATCATGCATCGATAATGTCATCGCTTAAATCATGCATCAATGATGTCATCTTTTACATAAGTCTTTAGTGATGTCATTGCTTATGTCACTTGTAGTTGGTGAGAGAATAAATGTGAGTCCTTAGATCATAGTGGGTGGGATTGAATGTAAACCATTGGATGTATTTTGTAACAACTATAAATACCTCCCCATCCCATTCTATTTGGAGGCATCAAGTGTGAGTTTGATTAATAAAATTTTAGAGTTTTTAATTCTTTTGGTTCTTATGAAACTAATTCAAACCAATATCAAAATTCCACTAGCAATTCACAAAGAGAATACCAAGAAAAATTTAGATTTTAAACAAGAATGAAAGGAACAAGAACAATAAAGTTTTCGGAAGCACGAGAAAAATCAAAATTACCACAACAATTTTTCTGGTGGATAAACTAACTTGATTACATGAAGAGGTTTTATGCCTGAATTGAAGCAAATTCCTAATTGACAAATAGAGAAGCAAATTGCAAATCACGAGAAATGTTTTTTTTGACCCAATCGCGAATTAGCTGTAACTTTTAATTGAACTGTTGGATTATCCTGAATTTTAGATATGTTGTTCGGAACACAAAGTTAGTAAAACTAGCAAAAATTAGGGCGATCAGAAGTCATTTCAGTGATGAAAACAACTGATTTTCGCAGCCAAACACGATTTAGAAAGAAAAAATAAATCTGAACAATATATATTTTTTAAGCTATGAATAAGACTTGAAATTGGCAAGAATAATAAGTACTAGAAATTGATATGAATAACTAAATGGATAGGAATTCTGAGAATAGAACCTGAGCTTTGATACCAACTGATACAAACCACGCCAACAACGTGACAAAACCTGTAGCAAAGACAGTCCTAAGATCATTTCTACAATCAGAATGGATGGAAAACCTTGATCCTTTGCTTGTATGGAAGCATGAACCTTGGTATAAGGAATAATTATGGATGGAAAAACCGCGACCTGACACTTATAAAGCGATGTGAACCTTGGTATATTGAAGACGCCACAATCGGATATGGAAGAGCCGATTGATAGGTCGGATGTGAAAGCCACGGAAAATTCCGATAAGTTTGATAGTTCTTTAAGAACCAAGAAAATTAAAACTCTCAAATTTTATTAATCAAACTCACACTTGATGCTTCCAAATGGAATGGGATGGGGAGGTATTTATAGTTGTTACAAAATATATCTAATGGTTTACATTCAATCCCACCAACTATGATCTAAGGACTCACATTTATTCTCACCTACTACAAGTGACATAAGCAATAACATCACTAAAGACTTATGTAAGCACATTATCGATGCATGATGTAAGCAATGACATTATCGATGCATAATGTAAGCAATGACATCATCAAGTAATAGTCAAAATACTAATTTTAAAATAACATAAAATAAAATAATTCTAATTATTTCGAGGCTTGAATTATGGAATTCCATCCTAAAACTCGAGACGAATGATCAACACCTTCAACAGACCTCCATGAATTTGCTTGAGCCTATGTTGCTTGAATCATCCCATTAAGCGCTTCTTTGAATTTCTTTGCACGAGCTCTTGTAATCATCCCTACAGGAATTTGAATTAGATCTGAGTATCTTTCAATTTGCGTACTTGAGCTTGCGCTAGCTTTGTGTTCATCAATGAGCAGCATCGATTCTCAATTAATTAATCAAGTAATCAAGTTATGTAACACAATTCAGGTTATGGTAGACGAATATCTACTATTAAGTAACAAGCACTAATCTCCCAGCCAAGAATAATACATTAGCACTCTGTCATTACTAATTTTTTTCACCTTTTCATTTTGCGTCCATTGGCCTATAAAATTGTATGTGTGAACCTTACCCACGAAGAAATGTACATATTATCAAGCCACTTTCTTTATTGTCATTGGGAGTCCACGCAGAATTATATTTCTCAATTATTTTCTATGCCCACACTAAAAATTAACTTCAAGAAACTTAACCATGAACCAGCTGCGCGCAACATGACAGGAATAGTGTAGGGAGTACAAAATCTAAAGGAAATCAAAGGTAGTGCACACAATTATTCTTAAGGAGAGTAGTGCACACAATTATTCCTAAGAAAAGTAGCGTTGTTATAGTTAAGGTCTTCCCTGCTTCTTGGAAAGAGCATCTTTATTAAGATACCAAGTGAGCTCCCCATTATTAAGTGAAACCATTTGAACGGGCAGTTGAATATAAGCATAACCTTGATCACTCTCATGCAGTGCCACTTTCACGGCGTCCGCTACCTCCTTTCCCGTCACTGCCATTGCTATATGCTTAGACGCGTTTATTACTAGAAATGTCATTGTTATCCTCTCCGTTGGAAGTTTAGGCGAGGCCTTTATGAAGGTAATCCACCTCTGGGTCTTGTAGTGTTGAAAATGCCAACAGAAGAGCGAAGCTACATGTCCCTCTGGCCCCACTCCTAGCAGCGTCAAGTCAAAAATTGGGAAACCATTTGGTGAAAGTGGTAATGTCTTTTTAGCCACCAATTGCTTCAGACGGGTCTCCTAATCATCCACTGCTTCCTCCGGTGTCAGTTTTTCCTTTATGTATTAAATATTAGACTTTGGAATTCCTACCTGCAGTGACAAATGAAGAAGATATCGATTTTTTATTTAATTAATTGAATGACTACTAGATTAGTAACAAACACACATATATATATATACAGAAAATTTCAAAACGACAAAATTTGATTACCTAAATATATTTTGTATATATGAAATTATCAATGAGTTGTCATTTTAAATGTTTGGGAGGGAAGGAAATCAGGAATTAAGGTTCATTTTTCATTAAAACATGTTAAAATTCACATAGATACATTCTAAAATTTTTTGACACGTAGATAGAAATCAACTAATTAAGCACCAAATTTGCTCCTTGCTTTCTAAATTAAATAGCCGTCATTATATACTTAGTCCTCAGCTGCTTAATTAAAGGATCACTGGTGCTTGGAACATAAAGCTGGTAAAATTCTAGAAATTTTGTCTTATTTTGAACTTCATTTCCCAGTTTAAGTGAAACCAATTGTTGAATATAATTGACAACAATAAATACGACTTTACATGATTTGATAATGATCCACTAATAAATTATGGGGGCATTAATTACACATACCATTTTACTCAGTAACACTTATGTCATTTAATCGGTATAATAGCATTAAGTGTGTGCACAATATCTCGGTGTATTATGGCTGAGCTACTGTTGGAAACAAAAAACATACACTAGCTTGACCATATTATACTGAAGTAATGTGGGCCAAACCAATGCTAAAATATTAGAGAGTGATTTAATTGGTGTAATTAGCGCGACCTAAATTGCCCCAAAGCACCTAAGTTAGGATAGGATATGGACGAAGATACTAAAAAGACCAGTAGCAAACCAACCACCCACATAATTATATTTCTTGATTGCAGACCTCTACACTTTGAAACATCATCTTTATCCAAAAACCAAGTGAGTTCCTATCATCATCACAAAGTGAAACTATTTCAACGGGCAGTGGATTTTGAGTACAACACCACCAATGACTCCTCAATCCAACTTTCACTGTATCCGCTTCCTCCTTCCCAGTCACCACCATTGCTATATATGAAGATGCATTTATTACCGAAAAAGTGAATGTTATCCTCTTGGCCGGAGGTTTAGGTGAGTCTTTGACAATGAATGTAACCTACCTTTAATTCTCGTAGTGTTCAAAGTGCCAACAAAAGAACGAAGCTACGTGTCCATCTGATCCCATCCCTAATAGCATCATATCTGTAGGAAAAATACAAGTATGCGTACCTGTATGCGCAGCGAAAATAATATTTGGATCTTGTGCGATTGGCCTTACGATACTCGCGTTGTGTAGCATTACACGAATGATTGCCACTGTGCCCACAACTTCAAGTACTCTCTACAAGGAACCCTAGAATGTGCTTGAGAAGAGATGACAACAGCCTTTAATTCTGTTGTGTGTTTTGTGTGATTATTTAGGTCTAAAGACTTAAATATATATCATTAGGCTTAAAGGGCTTTGAAACCCTAAGGCCCACTATGGGTGTCCCTGTTGGGCTAAACCAACAAGCCCAAAAACCAACATCTCCCACTCGCACGTAGTGGGCAAATAATCGCATTCTCCCTTGCACCATCCTAGATTCCCCGTTCATACTTAGTAAATGAGCTGTGCGAACGTGAGCCACCTTAAAAAGAAATTTTGGAGTACTATGCCAAATTCCCAAAAAACCAGCATAGAACATCCCCATAGCATCTCGTTCTGCCCCTGACCTATTTAGCCACATTCAGATTAAGCATCTCCAATCCCTCGGAGTCATATCTCGAATCAATGCTTAAACCTCCTCCGTTTTATTCCCACAGTTACGTCGCTATTCTCAGAAAGCGACATAACTTGGTACTAGTGATCATAAATCTTGAACGTGTTACCAAACAGTCATCCTTTGGACCTCATATCACTTGGATTATATTCAATTGCTTTCCCAACGATGTCCCTTTAGGCCGTATCAGTTTTAGCCATAGGATACACACATCAAAGTAGCATACACTGAACTTCCTCTTCATGATACAGTCAAAAGTAACATAGGGCAAAAAAAAGTATAGAATCTTACATATCGTATCGATCCATAAGGACTCACACAGTTAAAAAGCAGGGGTCATTCTTTCGCTTTCTTATATAGGTCACCTAGCACATGTAGTATGACTTACATATTACAATGGAGTTCTCTTTTAATAAAGAGCGTATGTCACTACCAAACACCGTACATATCTTAGTTTAGTCGCTGTCAAGTGCCTAAACCGGAAAATCTACTTGCTCGCTCGTCTCAGCGCCTAGATGAAATTTTGCATCTGCCTATTCATAGGTTATATATGGATAGTGGGGTATCCATATTCATTCTTCGAAAGACTCTATCTTGGCCCTTTCCAAGTCGACACTTCAATCAATGTCAGCTCAGCTCGCTAACACAGCACCATAAGCTTAACGTGTCTCATCTTTGCTTGCCTTTCGAGCGCCATAGGCAATCACTCGTGTGGGAGAGTTGATCTATACCTGTTGACATACTCATACCATGATATCCCAATCATGGGTAATGTGTGTGCTAGCAATTATATTAAAAACAATAATATAAGAGCAATAAATTCCAAAAAATTTATTAATAATAATTCAACGATATCAAATATCCTCTATGGTCAGGAAGCAAACAATCACAACCTATGTAACCCTAGACTCTTAATATGAGCCTAGTAAACGTCTTTAACTATAGGCTTAGTCAAGGGATCTGCAACCATGCGACTAGTAGAAATATGCTTAAAGATCACATCCTTTTGCGCAACCATGTCACGAAGAAAATGGTTGGGTTCTCTTGAAACCTACTGACAAGACCAACTGCATAACAAATGTCTGGTCGCGTACATCAGGCTAGCAATAACGTTAGCATACAGAACACGGGCCATCTTTTTGACTTCTCATCAGGAGTCTTAAGACACATATCTAGACTTAAGGTATTACCCTTCTCAACAGGAGAGTCAATGGGTTTACAAGATTGCATCTGAAAACGCTTAAATACATTTCTTATGTAAGTCTTTTAAGACAAACAAAAAAGTCTCCTTGATCGATCTCTTAGGATCTTAACTTCGATCATATAGCTTGCCTCTCCCATGTCTTTAATTTTAAAATTTGAAGACAACCACATTTGTGTGGTGACAACTATCTCCTTGTTGTTTTCAGCTAATAGTATGCCGTCTACATACAAAGAGAGAATCAAGAAACTATTCCCTGAACGTTTATCGTACACACAATGGTCCTCCTCGATCATCGTAAACCTATTTGAAGAAATGGCTCGATGGAATCTTAGGTACTATTGTCTAGATGACTGCTTCAACCTATAAATGGATCGTTTGAGCTCAAAAACTTTGCGCTCTTTTCCGCTAGCTATAAAACCAACAGGTTGATCCGTATAGATTTCCTTGTCTAATTCTCCATTGAGAAATGCAGTTTTAACGTCCATCTGAAAAAGTTCTAAATCAATATAAGCGACAATAGCTAGAATGAGGCGGATTGAGACAAACCCCACTACTAGTGAGAAGGTTTCCTCATAGTCAATGCCTTCCTTTTGGGTGTAGCCTTTTGCCATAAGGCGAGCTTTATACCTATCAATGAAACCATCGGCCTTGCGTTTGACTTTTAGAACTCATTTGTTTCTAATAGTCTTTCGCCCTAGCGGAAGATCTACCAAGTCCCAGACATTGTTCTTCCTCATAGACTCCATCTCATCAATCATTGCAACTTTTCATTCAGTCGAAGCAGGGGATATGATAGCCTCCTGATAATTTCTAGACTCATCTACATCTTGAGGAGTACACATGAAAGCTGCCCCCTTAATCTCAAAACGACGATGTGAGATACTCTCACGATTACTCCAACGCAAGTGTGGACTTTGGGAATCAGTCTCTAATAGAGGGACACTCGCATTAGGAGGTCACACACTCCCACTAGGAAGAGAGTCGCTCTCAACATCCTTATTCGGATTTGAAACGCTTTCATGTGATTCAACCATTTCAAACAACTTAATGTTTTTGTCCACATCCCCTCTCTTGGGGAATTCATTCTCTAGGAAATCCACATCTCGTGACTCAATCTCAGAAACCGTTTTATCTTCTTGTTCACATATCTTTTAGATTTCTTAGAATATCTAATAAATATGCACTTATGCGCCCTAGAGCCTAGTTTCCCATGAGAATGAGAACTAGTGTAAACATATCCCGCCGCACCCCATGGGCGCAAATGGCTTAAGTCAGGCTTCCTGCCCGTCCAAAGCTCATAAGGCGTTGATAAAACAGATTTAGAAGGCACGCGATTGAGGATGTAGGAAGCATTTAAGATAGCATCCCCCCAGAAAGATATTGGGAGGTTAGCTTGCGCCATCATCGATCTAACCATATCTAAAAGGGTTCTATTCCTTCTCTCTGCTACACCATTTCGTTGTAGAGTATATGGAGTAATTAACTGCCTCTGAATACTTTTTTATCATAGAGCTGTTTAAATAGCTTAGATGAATACTCATATCCATGATCAATACGGAGAGCCTTAATGGTCCTCCCACTTTGATTCTCAACCAACCTCATAAAATGTTTAAAATAATCCAATACTTTAGACTTATGAGAGATCAAATGTACAAAACCGTAATGTGTGTAGTCATCTATAAGTGTGATGAAATAGCTAGCACCATGCCTTGCCCTCACACTAAGTGGGCCATAGATGTCTGAATGTACTAATTGCAAAGGACAAGATGCTCTAGTGGTTTTTTCAAACGGTTTTCTAGTTGACTTTCCTACTAAGCAATGCTCATAATTGGGCAAACTAACTTTAACGAGCTGACCTAATAAGCCCTTTCTAGCTAATCGATTCATTTTGTCCTAGCCTATATGACCAAGTCTAGCATGCCAAATTATAAAATTATCAGCAGAAGTCAAAAAAGAAATAGAATTATTATTACTGGAATAAAAAATATCCAAAACAAATAATCCATCCGAAAAAAAATCACTACCATAAAAAATTGTTCCATTAAAAATGCTAACATTATTGTTCTCGAAAACTACTCGAAATCTTAGCCTAAGCAAAGCAGAAACTGATAAAAGGCTCCGTCGAATATCAGGAGCAAACAATACATCATGGATCAATAGGTCGCGTCCACCGCGTATGTACAGCTTGTAGGTACCAATACCTATAACCTGAACAGTTTCTCCATCGCCCACATAAAGTACTTTGCTTCCTGCAGATATTCGATGGTACTCCACATATCTAACTCGATCCCTCACGACATGTTCAACTGCTCTTGAATCCACAATCTAATCATAGGAAGGATGAGCCACCATAACATGGCTTGTTACATAAACAAGAGGAGAATTATAATTTAAGAGTACCTTTTTCGGCTTAGTGCAGTTACGAGTGAAGTGACCTTCCTTACCACAGTTGAAGCATGCTTTGTCGGCGTTGCCCTTCTTACCACCACGCTTGTCCCGCTTGCGTTTGGTAGAGTTTGCCTTCTTAGGCGCAGGTTCATCATCGTTCCTCTAAAATCTTTATATCCTCTAAAATAAAAGTAAAATAAAAGAAAAACTGTTGGAATTTTTTTGTTGACTTATCTATAATTGTACTTGAGAAAAAAGAAAGAAAAATAATGAATGGCTTAACTAGGAACTAATAGGTAGGGGGCGGATGTAGCCAATTGGATCAAGGCAGTGGATTGTGAATCCACCATGTGCGGGTTCAATTCCCGTCGTTTGTCCTAATGCTTTATTTCTGTCGATTATTCTGGTTCTTACGCTTAGACCTAGATGCCTTGCGCGAACCAGAGTGAACCATAAGAGAGGAATTATTAACTTTAGCAGATTTCAAGCGCTCAGCTTTTAACTCCAAATGACGTGCTAGATTATCAAAAGTTTTAATGTTTTCATTGTGCGTCATATTGACTCTCATATGTTCCCAAGAATCAGGTAGAGAACAAATCCCAGCTTGAACCTGCTGCTCATCGCTCAAGTTGTTCCCAGCTGCCTTGAGCTCGCGAATCATAGTTGACATCTGTCTAAGATGCTGCTTCATCGAGGTGTTAGAGTGCATCTTATATGAGTCAAACTTCAAAGTCAACGCGCGCAACCTAGTAGCTAAAGTGGAACTATACTTAGTGTAGGTCGAAAAATACCCTAGAGGGGGGTGAATAGGGATTTTAAAACTTAATCGGATTTTTAAAATCAATTTAAAAATATTTGATGTCTATATTTATCAAGCAATCAAGAACAAAGTTAATTTCAAACACAATGAATAAATAGTACAATATAATAGAGTAAGAGATAGAAAGATTGAACCGATCGAAGTCAAAGATTTTTTGTCCACACGGTTCAGCTTATTCTCCCTACTCCGTGCTCAGTTAGTTCCCTGAGAATTTCCACTATAACCGATCATCTTCCGGGTGAAGATCAAACCTCTACAAGTCTATTCTTATTACACACTCTCACAAGTATTGAAAACACCTTCAATACTTTCACAAGAAATCCCTCTTGCTAATCTATGAGATACGCCTCTCACAAATATGATTTGAACAAATTTTGGTGGCTAAACACCAATGTACAATAGCTCTTGTGTAGAACAGATTACAAATGAAGCTCACACTAAGAGATATCAAAATTGATCAATGGATATAAGCTCAAAGAATGAAAAGATTGATCAATGCAATAGCTTATATACTTGAATAATGAAGATATGTGTAAAATGAGTTTTTATGATCATTCAAGTTGTTAAAAATGAGTCTTAGAACTCATATATATAGCTTGAAAAAGTTTATAGCCGTTTGTGGTGGAGATATAAATAAATGGGGCAAAAATGCACTTTTGAAAAAGTTCCAACGGCTAGTTTTTGGCCTTGTACTCGACTCACTGGTGTACCATGTAGTCGACTACATGGTTCTGGAGTGAGGGCTCATGTGCAAATTTTCAACTTTTGCATTTTGACTCCGAAATTGATTCTAATGCTTGGGGAGTGTTCCAAATAAGTTTCTAAGACTCCCAAATATGTTTTTGTATCAAAATTCATTCATATGAATTAATAGTGAATTTTTCAAGATGACTAGTTTTCGGTAAAAATACGTTTTCAAGGATAAAACTAGTTTTGATCAATCTTGACATGGTTAAATCTTTTCATGAGCTATATAATTGAGCAATGATATCTTTTACATAAAATCTAAGCACTCACTCAATTTAATGATGTTTCGAGTCTTCGTGATGCTTGATTTTCATGTGCGTATCTTCACTTGATTGATATTCTTAATCCTTTCTTGGTTTTGATTATTTGTAGAACATATTGAGATCATTCTTGTGCATTTCTTCATTTGCTTGATGATCTTGATCCTTTCTTGGCTTTGTATAGCACATGTATATCATTTGAGTTCATTTCTTGTGAATAGAGGCGTTTGTAAAGCTTGTGTGAGATTTTGATTGCTTCAGTTTGAAGTTACACTTGGTCGGAAGATATATCGGTTAAAATGGCTATCATCATTGGAACAACCGAGTTAAATAACACTTTATTAACTTATTGTAATTATCAAAATAAGATTAATTGACTTTAAAGTCAACACTTAGCTTTCAGGGCATCCCACATTTTTGGAGCAGTCGTACACAGTTCTCGAACGCGCTGATCAAGTCATTGTGCATGCTACTAAGCATAACAAAGCGCGCACAACGATCCTTCTTGACCCACTGAGTGTAAGCCTCTTGATCGCGCTGATGCTAGGCACCATTGCCATCCTCTGGTGGTGGAGTCAAAGGCTGGGTCAAGGTTTTGAAAAACTCTTGCTCATCAAGGAGATATTGGATTTTACAGTGCCAAATATCATAATTATCACCATCCAATTTCTCTCCTTTGTTCAAGTCAGCAACAATGCTCTTAGAAGTTATCTAATATGCGCAAAAATAAGGATATTTAATAAGGATATTATTATCAACACATCACACATAATATTTTGCAGCACAAATCTTAAATAAAATTTAATAGTTCACGCACGACACGAGATCAAAAGATCGCTACACTCAAAATCATCTCCCCCATTATGTGATATTATTAAATTAAAATTTAAATTACGCGCAAAGATGTATAGGAGCTTTAAGCTACCACTACACTCGCACTATATATAAAATAGGTAAAAACATGCAACACAATTATATATAACAGTGAATTATATCAAAAAAAATGCATGGTACCATAATAACCCAAAAAAATGTTTTTTTTAAAAAAACTGTTTTTCTTCAAAAATAGAAAAAAAAAATTTAAAAAAATAAATAATCGAAACTGCCCTTTTCTCTTGAAAAACGTGCAGGAAAAAAAAAACTTTCCTAAGAGTATATATATATGTTAACACGTAGATCATTACCTACAAAAATCATACATACATATATGCAAGGGATTGGACATGCGTGATTGTGTATGAAGACCAATCCTATCGCTCTAATACCAATGTAGGAAAAATACAAGTATGCGTACACGTATGCGTAACAAAAATAATATTTGGATCTTGTGCGATTGGCCTTACGATACTCGCGTTGTGTAGTGTTATACGAACGACTATTACTATGTCCACAGCTTCAAGTACTATCTACAAGGAACCCTATAATGTGCTTGAGAAGAGATGACGGCTGCCTTTAATTCTGTTGTGTATTGTGTGTGATTATTTAGGTCTAAAGATCTAAATATATATCATTAGGCTTAAAGGGCTTTGAAACCCTAAGGTCCACTATTGGTGTCCCTGTTGGGCTAAACCAACAGGCTCAAAAACCAACAATATCAAATTTCAAAAATCGAGTTGTCTTCAATATACGTAATTTCTTGCTCTCCGCCAATTTCCCAATATGGGCCTCACAATCGTCAGCTGCTGCCTCTGCCGACAGTTTGTCATTGATGGCATAAACATTTGCCTCAGGAATTCCAATTACACACACCACAGTTAGGTACTGGATTGATCAACTATTATATGATATCTAACGATAGTTGCAAATGTCAGTCTAGCATTAATGCACAATTTGAATTACCTTTTTCTTTGATAAAAAGAAAGATGGAAAAAAAGAAGTTATATATGTTACCTTAGTGCACAGATACGAGTACCGGCCTCCGGAGAGAACAATGTTGAAATAACCTTTTTCTTTGATAAATCTATGCGACATATCGACTACCTTTTTTGTTAGAGCAACTGCCGCATCGTCGGTCTGAAATTTGTTTATAGACAAATTGATCAAGTTGCTCGTGGAAAGGGGTATGATTGGTTGTAATTCCTCCCCCTGTTAGGGAGGCACTTTTGAATGATATGGTAATATAATTCGAGCCTGTGGGCTCCTTTCTGGGTAAAAAAAAAAGGAAAGAAGAGTGGCAGAGAAAAGTTATTCGGTCTCGTTGGTTAGATATCTACTATAATAATGGAACTATACTTGACATACGTAGACTGATATGGTATAAGTTGGGAAAACAAAATTCAATCTGTTATAAGCAATGCATCTCAATCCATATAGTATCATTTTGAAGGCATTTCCCCCGAACAAGTTGTAGTTACCTACATTTGGCAAATCTATACTGTTAGAAAGGGACGGGGATAAATGCCACCTTAAGAAAATATCTGTCAACGATTGACGAGTGATAACATCTATCATGAGCAGCATCGACTTTCCATTAATTAATCAAGTTATGTAACACAATTCAGGTTATGATCAATGAATATCTACTATTAAGTAACAAGCATTGATCTCCCAGCCAAGAATAGTACATTATCAGTTTATCACTCTGTCATTCCTAATTTATTTATTTTTACCTTTTCATTTTTGTGTCCATTGGCCTGTAAAATTGTATGTGTGAACTTTACCCACGAAGCAATACACACGTTATCGAGCCACTCTCTTTATTGTAATCAGGAGTCCGCGCAGAATTATATTTCTCAATTATTTTCTATGCCCACAGTAAAAATTAACTTCAAGAAAATTAACCATGAACCAGCTGCACGTTTAAAATTTTAAGATTATGTATTCTATTTATTATCTTGCCTTTTTGTCTTTGGAGAACCAGAGACAATAATTATTGGCATAAACATAAGATAGGGTAGGAAGTACAGAAAAAAAAGGAAATCAAAGGTAGTGCACATAATTATTCTTAAGGAGAGCAGTGCTCAAAAGCAAACACAAACACAAACAAAGCAACACAATTATTCTTAAGGAGAGTAGTGCACACAGTTATTCTTAAGTAAAGTAGCGCGGTTATAGTTAAGGTCTTCCCCGCATCTTGGAAAGAGCATCTTTATCAAGATACCAAGTGAGCTCCCCATTAGTAGGTGAAACCATTTGAACAGGCAACGGAATATAAGCATAACCTTGATCACTCTCATGCAGTGCCACTTTGACCGCGTCCGCTACCTCCTTTCCTGTCACCACCATTGCTATATGCTTAGACGCGTTTATTACTGGAAACGTCATTGTGATCCTCTCCGCGGGTGGTTTAGGCGAGGCCTTTATGAAGGTAATCCACCTCTGGGTCTCGTAGCGCTGAAAATGCCAACAGAAGAGCGAAGCTACATGTCCCTCTGGCCCCATTCCTAGCAGCATCAAGTCAAAAATTGGGAAACCATTTGGTGAAAGTGGTAATGTCTTGTTGGCCACCAATTGCTTTAGACAGGCCTCATAATCATCCGCTGCTTCTTCCGGTGTAACTTTTTCCTTTATGCAATAAATATTTGACTTTGGAATTCCTACCTGCAGTGACAAATGAAGAAGATATCGACTTTTATTTAATTAATTGAATGACTATTAAATTAGTAACAAACATATATATATACGGAAAATTTCAAGTATGAACCGGTTCTTTTTAAGACCAAAAAAATGCCGTAAAAATGTCCAATTCGTACCGGAAACGGACTCTATATATACTAGGGATGGAGCTAGAATTTGCCTTTTTGGGAGGTCAAAAATATAGTGGGGTGAATTTTTTTGCCGTAATATATTAGTGGCAAGTTTTTTTTTATCTTTTGCCCTAAAGTCTCCATTAAATTTTAATTTATCACAATGATATTTTAGAACAAAAATCATTTCGTAGTACTATGTTATGACCTAATTACATTTTTAGTAACAAATTTGTTTGGCTCTTACACAATTTTTCAGAAACATGTAATTTTGACTATACATAAGAGAATATTTCATTATTTTTACTTGGGGTGAGTTGGGGGAGGAGAGATATTAGATTTGTTTAAAAAAATTTAGGGGCATGAATTTATATAGTTATAAAATTTTCATAGTTAATATTACTATAATATAAAAAAAAAAAAAAAGTTAAACCTTTGGCAGTCACCTCCCCCCGCCCCAGGGGTCGACCTACATGGTTCTGAGAGGGTACAGTCATAACTCTCAATTTTTGAAAAAACATTCATATGTATATATATATATTAAAAATTAAAAATAGTATATATTTGATATTTACTTAAAATAAATTTATGTACTTAATCATTGAGCTAAATACACCACTTCATTTATCTTAAAATAAGAGTACATTTGACTTATATATTTTTCATTGTTGGTCAATTAATTATGTACCAAAAAAAATTAGAATTTTCATTTGAGACGTCTTGAAAATAAAACCAAAAATTATAACTTAAATAAATTTGAAATATGATTGGTTGAAAGTAATTTTTGGGTCTTGCTTTTGATATTATTTTTTTCTTTTTGACTAAGTAACATTACTCTTTACCTATATAATTATAATTCTTAAGATAATGATCTAATATTTTTAGTAAAAGAATCGACCATTTTATCATATAACACTAGAAATTTATAAAATATATTTTGTTTACGCACCCCCCCTCCCCGGCAATAGTCTTGTAGCATATATAGTCTGATACAATTTTTTTTTCTTAAAATATATATACCTTGCAAAGAAAGCCATCATAGGCAAGTTTATAGTTGCTGTCCGGATCAGTGAGAGGAACAACCCTCTCATCCAAGAAAAAAATTACCCATTTGGACCAATCCACGTCGCCTTTTTCCACTAATTTCCTGAGATTTTATCTTGTCAGTTCTTCCCCTTACTTATAAGGATATGCATGGTGTAGAAGTTTGTGGTTCGGAAAAAAAGGATTGTATAATTTGTGTTAGGTTTTTACTTTGTAAATTTTTTTCTCAAACCAACGTAATAAGACTCCGTTTAATAGTAATATGAAAAACAAAAAAAAAATCGTTTTATTTAGGTGAGAAAATGTAAAATAAGTTGAGGCGTATGATGAGACACTTTTCTACATCATCATCTAAATTAAGAAAAAAATTCCATGTAAAAACGCAAAAAGCAAAAGTTAATCTGATCACAGCCCTTGACTTATTTTTCATTTTCTCACCTAAATTAAATTTTTTTTCATTTTTTCATATTGCTATTAAAGATAGCCTAAAATGTTGAATGGGCCAAAATAAAATCAGAATTTGAGAAGAAAAGGTAATATTATATATATATATAAAGAATCTGTATGGATCGAGCATTTTTAAGACGTTTTTTCATCATAAGAACATTAAAAATAATTTTAACGACGAAAAAAGGTCGTAAAAAGATCCAATCTGTAATGAACCAGCCCGCAATTGCAATTTTTGGTATATATAAATACCTGAGTGTATCGATTAGAGTACCTCCAGAGAGAACAACAGGTGAAATAACCTTTTTCTTTGATATATTTAGCTGAGAGTTTGGAAATTTTTGCTGACAGATCCACAGCCACATCTTCTTCGGAATCGAACTCGAGAATCTTCTTGCACACCCTTGCCATTGACGACTTAATTAGCTTTGAGTTTAGTGAGTTCAGATAGAGAGAGAGGAGAGATGTGGCCTCTACTAATGGAGCAATGTTGAATATTTATAGAAGAATTCTGTAAGCTGTGTGTGAACTGTTTGATAAAAACACTTAAATATGAAAACCATTATTTTAAAGTTTTGTTAACAACAAAAAAAAAGTGCTCAATTTAATTTTCTCAACTTAAAATTAAAAATTTTCATCCAAAGTTTTAAGTGGTAAATTTCTCAGGTTAAAATTGAAAACTTAATTTTAAAAAATATAAAATACCTATTTTACCCTCTTATATTTAGAATCATGTGATCCAAATAACTAATAAGGGCAAAATTGTCACACTTTAAAAAATTTAGCTTTCATATGTGTTATATTCAAATAAACAATATTTTTTCAGATACAATTTTCAAAACTAAACAAATAATTTTTTTCAGTTTCAGTTTTCAATTTTTAATTTAATTTTCAGTGTTCAGTATTCAAATTTTAGTGCTTTTTTTTTATTTTTATCAAACGCTACCTAAGTATCAATTGATCACACTTTTTATTTTTATTTATTTAATTTTTTTGGTGCACCTTGATTAATCTCATCTTTTTTCGCGGAGAGTGTTAATTGGTGACTAAAGATTTTACATCTACTAAAACTTCATCCGACATCCGGAGAACTCCTAATAGAATTCAATTTTCTTTACCCAAAATAACAATTCTGAACTACTCTGTTTATGATTTTGGTCACAAAAAAGTAATGATGCAAGAAGTAGGTGGAACACGTGTATTGTATGTAGCAAAAAGCACCTATTCAATTATTAAGTGGCTGTAACACGTCTATTGTACGAAAATTACAACATCATTTTAACGCCAGTTAGAGAAGTTTGGCACTTTTATAGTTTCCGGGGGTGAAAGTGTGTAAAGTAAAGGTAGAGGGGGTAATCATTAACTTATATATGTTTCCCTTTGCATCACACTAGAGCTGCTGCCCACACCAAAGAATTGGCAGCGTACGTAGGCATGTCAACGGATCGAATTTGGATCGGATCAAGGTGAAATTAAATCCATATTTGAAAACATTTTCAAATCGGATCATATAACGGATCACCAAAAGATTGTTTTATATCCAAATTTGTTCGGATCGGATATTATCCAACCCGTTTAAAATTTTTATAATATAATAAACAATTTATAAATATATAAAAAATAACAAACATACATAGAAGTTAAGCCAAACAATGGCTAATTTTTTTCTATTTTTGTAAAAAGAAACTTATTTAAATTTTTTTAAGTTATAGTTATTTTTTGTAAGTGTTTAAATAATAAGAGGGTAATTATAAATAATGATAAATTTAAGCATAAATGTGTATCTTGGATCGGATCAGATTGCAAACGGATTAGATTGACATATATCCATAACCGATTTGTTAATCAATGGCCTAATAGGTTCGGATCGGATTTGGATATACGGATTATAAATTTCAATCAGATTGCAAACGGATTGGATTGACATATATCCATATTCGGGTACAAATCCGATCCATTGACAGGCCTACGCGTAAGGCTGGAAAGAAAATGCAAATCTTCGTGAAACCTTTACGGGGAAGACCATAACACTCTGGGCATATTTGGTTCGAGTTTTGAAAATGTAATGGCTATTTTAGATTCTTGAAAAGGTTTTCTCTTGTCATCTAGAATGCATTGTCAATTTTGATTTAGATATAAATTCTTTTTTCTTAAAACGTTAAATTGCCTCTCTATATTTGGTTCAAATGAGAATATGAGTGAATACTTGTGAATTACCAAAACATTTTTCATTTTATAAAATTAAAAGACAAGTTCTAACAATTTTATAAAAGTAAAAATTTGTTTTTATTGTTAAGAATTGTAAAAAGTTGTTGTATGTATTTAATAATAATAATTAAAAAAGTTAATAATAATAATAATTTTCAATAACAAAAAAAAATGATTTTTTCCTTTTTTAAAAAATATAATTGAAAAAAAAAAGGTTGTCTTAGTAAGTAGAAATAATATTTTGGTCTTAAGAGGTAATCTTAGAAGAAAATCTAAAAGAGAATACTTAAATTAATCCTCTATTCTCATCTATTTAAAAGGGAGAGCTTTAAAGGAATACTTCATCTCTGGAATGATGCATTCCTAACCCAAAACCCGAATCAAACAACGGAATCCTTCTAGAATCAAATGTAGCATTCCATGAATGATTTAAAACTCGAACCAAATGAGCCCTGAAAGTGGAGTCAAACGATAGCATTAACAATGTTAAAGCTAAGATTTAGGAATGTAACTCTACAAATTTAAATCTTCTTCTTATTCCTGTGATTTATTTGATTGATTAGCCGGAGCTAATTCCTTTGATATTAGTAGGAATTTTCTTAAATATTAATTCTTGTAATGTAATTGTTCTAAGGTCGACTTATCTTCGCCAACAAACATCTTGAAGATGGCTATACTTTCGACGATTACAATATCAAGAAAGGTTGCTCATTTAAACTAATTATTTATGTTAGCATATTACCATATATTATATATTACCATTTATTGTGTATTACCATATTAATTCGGAGATATTCTCCTTCCTTATTTTGTATATCTTTAAACCCTATATAAAGGGTTCTCATTGTTCAAAATTAATCAATTCAATATACAATATTTCTTTTCTCATCTCTCTTTATACAATATATAAAAAAATGCCTCGATCCCCGTCCTAGTATGCGAAGTGGTAACATTGGTCGTATCAGACTCCCGGCGGATCCAAAGTCAGAGTCTTTCCTAACAGTCTTCTATATGCATGATGACTCAAGACCTAATGTGAAATGCTTGTTTTATAAAAAACCAGTGTTCACACGAGAGTCGTGAATTGGGGTGTTCACACGTGCCGAACGCAAACATCCTCATATACTTGACACTGTTCAGACCTTCCTCATTTTCAGTGGGTGTCATAGGCGTTTTTGGGGGAAGAGAGCTCTTACTGTTGTCTACAATATTAATCGGATACCTATCCCAACTCTACAAAACCAATCTCCATACAAAAAACTATATGGTATCACACCTAATGAACACTCCAAACTTGAACCTCGATCACGTCTTTGTTGCTTCTTGGGGTATGAGATAGAACACAAATGATATAGATGTTGGGATACTATTTCTAAACGTCTTCGCATCTCTCAACATGTTATTTTTTGGGAACATTAAATGTTTTCATCTATCTCCAAATTTCAGATCACTAGTGATACTCTGCTTCCCTTCTTCACTAGTTCCACTGTTAACCTCTACCCTTCCCAAACGACTCCCGAGCCCATCTCTTCACCCGATTTGCCTAAACCATCCATATAAATTACTGATTCTTCACACGACTTTACTCCTACAGAGCCACCTCCGCCAAATGACCTTCATTTCGTAGAGCTGTCAACTACACACAATTCTACTCCCACAGAGCCACCTCCACCAATTATCCTTCCTTCCACAGAGTTGCTAATTACGGACAATCCTAATGATCCTATCCTGCCAACGATTCTGTCCATGAAGCCATTCATACTTGCTAGTCCACCAGGGTAAGAGAACTTCCTCATCATCTTTGTGATTATCATTGTTACTCCACTATATTATCTCATTATGAACCGACTTCTTATAAAGAGGCTAGTTCTAACCCACTTTGACAGCAAGCTATACCTGAAGAATTACAAGCTTTAAAAAAAACTTAAACTTGGGAGTTTGTTTCTCTTCCACCAGGAAAAACAACAGTAGGGTGTAAATGGATCTATGGAGTTAAAACCAAATCCGATGGATTTATTGTTCGCTACAAAGTCAGATTTGTGGCAAAAGGTTTCAATCAAGACTATGTAATTAATTTTGAAGATACTTTCAGTCCGGTTGCTCGAGTAACATATGTCCGTTGTCTTTTTGCAATTGTTGATGTTCGCAAATGGGAACTATTTTAGATGAATCATTAATGTTAAAAATGCCTTCCTAAATAGAGATTTCTCTAAAGAAGTTTATATATAAAATCATCTCCAGGGGTTTCTCACTCCCCATCTCAAGTTTGTAAGCTTCGTCGTGCCCTCTATGGTCTTAAGCAAGCTCCCCGTGCTTGGTTTGAAAAATTCTTCTCCTCTAACCGCGAACTAGGTTTTACATCTAGCATGTTTGATTATGGGCTTTTCACCTAAAATACAGACTTAGGTATTACCATTTTGATTTTATATGTGGACGACATGATTATTATTGGGGATGACATGGCTAGTATCTCCGACCTCAAACAAGAACTCGATTACAATTTTGAAATGAAAGACTTGGGCCGTCTGAATTACTTCTTGGGTCTTGAAATCCTCTCTAACTCTGCTAGTTACTATCTCTCTCAAGAAGAATATGCATCAAATATTCTCACTCGAGCTAGTATCATTGATTGCAAAATCGCTTCCATTCCTCTTGAAACCAATCTCCGACTTACTCCCCTTGATGGTACTTTTCTTAATGATCCTACATTGTACCAATAGCTAATTGGAAGCCTAGTTTATCTTATAGTTACTCTCCCCGACATTGCATACGTCTTGCATATTGTCAGTCAGTTCATGTTAGCACCTCGGTTTACCCACTTCGCTGCAGTCCTTAGTATTCTTTGATATATAAAAGAAACTATGTTCCACGAACTTCATATTTCGTCTTCATCATCACTTGAGTTACGCGCTTACTTTGATTTTGATTGGGCTAGAGATCCGAATGATAAACGTTCAACCACGGGTTATTATATTTTCTTGGGTGATTCCTTTGTATCATGGCGAAGTAAAAGGCAGTCCCTGATCTCGCATTCTAATATTGAAGTCGAATACCGTGCTCTAGCAGATATCACCCTAGAACCTATATGGCTTAAATGGCTTCTTTTGAATATGGGCATAACTCAGCAACACTCGACCAGTCTCTAGTGTGATCATCGGAGTACTATTTAAATTGCCCACAATGATGTTTTTTATGAGTGAACCAAACACATCGAGATTCACTATCACTTTGTTTGACAACATGTGACTGGTAAAATAGTTCGTCTAATTCTTATCCCCTCTGAAAATTAACCAGTCGACCTCTTCACCAAAGTTCATCCACCCGGCTACTTTCAAGATCTACTTGATAAACTCAAGATGGTCTCTCATTTACCTCCTTGAATTTTAGGGGGAATGTTAGCATATTATCATATATTATGTATTACCATATTAATTCGAAGATATTCTCCTTCCTTATTTTGTATCTCTTTAAATCCTATATAAAGGGTTCTTATTGTTCACAATTAATCAATTCAATATACAATATTTCTTTTCTCATCTCTCTCTATACTTTAACAATTTATATACGCACCAACGCATGCAAACTTGTGTATATTTATGTTAGGTTTTTTTTTATTTGATTTTGGTATGTAATTTTGTGTAGAGTTGACTTTGCATCTTGTTCCAAGGCTTTGGCTCGAAAATATAACCAGGATAACATGATTTGTAAAAAGTAAGTTCACACTTAACAAGGTCTCTTCATTGTGCTTTGCACTTTTGTATTATTATTGTTTGCTATTTGTTGATTAAATGTTTTGTACTAATTATCGCAAATGTTAAATGTATTTTTAATTTACAAGTCAATTTTGAGTAGTGAGGTTTGTTGACTTACCAAATGTCATTTTAGATTTTACATCAATTTAGGTATTTAAAACTGGGGGTGAATTGGGTTTGAAAAGCTTAATGCGGAATTTAAAAACTTTTCAAAAATCGTTTAAGTAAAACAAATTTACTAAACCAAAATATCAAGGAATGTAAGAAATAAACAATTAAACACAAGAGCAAATAATCAAACAATCTCAAAATAAGCAATAATATAGCAAGTAAATAAAGAGATTAAGTTAGAAAGATTGAACCAATAGAAGTCCAAGGCTTTTTGTCCACACGGTTTTGGTTTACCAAACCATCGTTCGCGCTCGGTTAGTTCCCCGAGAATTTCCACTAAAATCAATCTCCTTCCGGGTGAAGATCAAACTTCTACAAGTGTTGTTGTCTCACACACTCTACAAGTATTGCTATACCACAATACTCTCACAAGATACCCTCTTGCTGACCTTGTGAAATTTACCTTTCACAAAAACTAAACAAGAATTTACCTTCTTGTTTTTCCTATGAGATTTTTCCTATGAGATTTACCTCTCACAATGAATTCTAATTGTTTGGTGATTCACACCAATTTACAATAACTCTCTAAAGTGTGTAAAGAATACAATTTGAAGCTAGAGTTATCTTATTTGATCAAGATGATATAGCTCAATAAGAATGATTGATCAAAAATAATTTCTTGAATCTTTGAATGCTGAAGATAGATGAAGTATAGAGTATATGAATGATTCAAAGTCATCAAAATGTGTCTTAGATAGTGTATATATAGTCCCAAAAGTGATATAGCCGTTTGTGAGGTTTGGTAGAAGTTTGGTACCAAAAATGATAAAAAATCAGAAATTCAACGGCTATATTCTGGAGTATCAGTCGACTGAGAAAATCCATCAGTCGACTGATGGACCCTTAGTCGATTGAGCAAAGTTGCTTAGTCGATTGATGGGCTCTATCCATCAGGCCAAAATTTCATTTTTTGCACTTTTGCATTTTAGCTCCAAAATTAATTCTAATGCTTCGGGGACTTCAAAAATAAGTTTCTAAGACACCTATTTTTGGGAAAACTCAAAATAAGATCATTTGAATTTAATATGAATTTATTTGAAAACCGATTTTTGCAAGAATGATGTTTTCAATTTTTTTTTGATTCAAACTGATTTTAATCAATCTAAGAATGATATATCAATATGTATGAGCTATATAAATAATCAAATAAGAAACTTTACATTAATCCTAAGCAAACACTCAATTACCGAATATGTGAGTCTTCGAATGCTTTGATTTGTTTCTTCAAATTGATTCTTCCTTGAAGCTTTTCCCTTGAAACTTTTGCATATCTCTTTGATCTTGATCTCCATGAATAGCATTGGTGATGAGATTGATCTTCTTGTCTAGTCAAATGCGTAGTTGACTTTATCGGATAATGATTGAATGATCCTTGTCGCGTGGCATGCTTTCTAGATTTTCCATGAAAGAAAACTATAATCTTAAATCAAGAAATATGTTAAATTACACATGATTGATTTATTGTTATTATCAAAATAAGATTAAGACCTTTAGGTCAACATATAGCATACACGTTCAAGGCAGGATAGCAATATATATAGCTATATTGCTCGAAACTTGTGTGGAAAATAGTGTAAAGCTATGATTTATAATGAACCAGAAAGCATTTTGGCTGTTGAATTCTGTTAATGTTTGTAAAGTTATAAGTTTAATTTCCTGGGTTGGGGCAAAAAAAACTCAACAAGGAGGATAACATTTTAGTAGCATGATCAGTCAACACTAGGATGTCAATACCATGTAGGTTTTTTTATTAAAATCCTCGGGTAATTAGCAAAAATGACTCCTAAAATCTGACCCGAATTCCTCACTTGTCCTTAAAGTTCAATTTTGGGTTGAAATCCATAAAGTTTATATTTTTCTTCATTCGTCCAAAACTGGATGCCCCATTAAAATAATGGATGAAAAATGTGCGTGATTTTCACGAACCACTCTTTTAAATAGCATTTTTGAATGCTTTAACCGAAATTAGAAACTTTAAGAATACTTCAACCAAAAATTAAACTTTAGTCGAGAGATTTGAGTCAAACTTTAGGAGTCATCTTTGCTAATTATCCAACATCCTCTAATTTTCATATATATATATATTAATAATTAGGCCAGTCGTAATATGTTAGGACTTTACTAACTTATGTTCTCAATTGGTGGTTCAGATTTAATGTGGATGCTTATTTTTTGATCCAACGTCTCATGATTATCACGACATGTTGGTCATATTGATGATAATAATAGGTATTTAGATAAATAACTAACCAATATTAAAGAGTTTAAAACCTATGAAAATTTTAATTATATCTCTATAACTATTAAATATTTATTTGTAAACTACAGTTTTTATATATCTCCAATATGTTCCATATTATATTTAACAAGTAAATTATTTGTATAATAGCATCTCTGGTACTACTATATAAATTCCTATTTTGAATTATAGTTTTTCTATATTTTTAGCATGCCCATATTATTTAACATGTATATTATCTATAAAAGAATATCTCAAGTAATAGCAGTGCATATTCACATCATATTTGCACTGTCACGTCAATTTTATCTCTTTTTACCTTTTTTAAACTTAAAAATATAAATAAATTTTTATTTAATAATATTTAAAATTAATTTTTCTAGGGACATTAATTTATTTATGATTATTTTACAAATTTTACAAATTCTATATACAAAAATATATTGATGTTATTGTGAAAGGAAAAAGAATTATGTTAAAGATATATATTGTCCTTAAGCATAATTTTTAAACTATAAATTTGGTTACCTTAAAAAACCCCATAAATTTGGTTTGATAACAAATATTTCCTTAAAAAGAGTTTAAATTTTTTTGAATTTGTTTTTCATTTGACTTTTTATTATTATTATTATTATTCTTGCGTTTATCATCTTTATTTGAATTTTTTTATATGTTTTTGAATTTGTTTGAATTTATTATTGTTGACTAATTGCGTAATTAATTTTATATTTTGTTTTGGATATTTATCTATAAAAAAGGAAGTTTTGGAATTCAATGTAATTAATTGAAAATAATTAAATATTTTGTATTTTGTCCTTATTTAAAAAGTTATCCTTCAAACTAATCTCTTAAAAATAGTGTCCTTTATTGAAAAGAAAGTGTGACATTTGCCCTTTAAAAAAAAAGCCCCTTATGTAAATATAGCATGTTGTCAAACACTCATATATCTAGTGAAGGAGAGCCATCTTTTTGGGCATTAACGATCCCAATGGCAATGGCCAAAAATACTGTAATAATATCATATGTCAAAGCTGGTTGGTTTAGCCATATAATAAACGCGGTGTCTTCAAACTTTCATACTTAAAACTTTCTTCGACATTGGATTAATGTCTGAATGGTTATATTTTTTGAGGGACTAAGGTTGAATCAGACATAACTCATCACAAAACCGATCATTAACCATTGTTACACAATTCTCTCCCAAAAAACTTGATTAAAAAAAATTGTGCATATTTATAATGACTCATGATTATATTTTGACCTAATGACTCATGATTTTCATGGCATATTTGTAATATAAATGATAATGATGAGTTTCTGTTTAATTCATCAATAAATATGATAGTGTTTAAAACCTACTCAAATTCTTAGTGTAATTGTATCTATTAAATTAAATATTTGCTTATAAAAATAATATATTTATATATTTACATTTCCGTACTAAAATACGTTTTACGCTAAGTCAATTATGTGTATATATCAAAAAAATGTAAATTATCTTACAAAAATCTTATCATATGCTGAAACATTAACAAATAAAATATGTATCTATAATTAATTTAGTAAAATAAACCGGTTATTATCGACTAACACTTTATTATATGATTATATTTTAATATTATCCTTCCATTTAGTGAAATAAAAAATAAAATATTATATTATATCATATCATATAATTCAATGAGATTTGTGTTTTTCTTAACAATAATAATAAAAAAAAGATCAGTACTGTTATGTTAACAAGTTGGAGAAAACTCTTGCACATGCAATTAGTAAAATTTCAACTTGAACATCGATGTTTTCTTTTGAAATATTTTTTTTGACAAAGTAATGGTAATTATTAAAAATATATGAACACGAGCCTTTAATTAGGTTCTTTTGAGTATTTTTTAAATGTCTTTCATATGATATAATAATCTTATTCTAGCGTGTAACTCATTGATTTGCCAATATACAGTGGCGGAACCAATAATTCAATAAATGAAGGAAAATTTAAAGTACACAAAAATATTAATTTAAAGTCATAAAATTTTAACTCAAACATAATAGTATTAATACTACAAATTACCCTACAGAGAATACAAAATATTATGTAGTTAATCAATCATTTAAGAAATAGACCTAATATTATGCAATTAATCAAGAAATGAACCTAATATTGAGCAATCACTATCAATTCTTCGATTAATCTAACATATACATAATATTATGTGATTAATCAATAATAGAACTAATATTAGGCAATTAATCAAAAAATAAACCTAAAATTAAGCAATAAATACACCCAGTATTAATAATGAAATATAATACACCTAACATTAAGAAATATAAAAAAATAGACTCAACGGTATGTGAAAGATAGCTAAAGGAGCCAGTGAAGGCACATGTGCAAAGTAACTATGCAAGTGAAGAGCAAAATAAAAAAGTAGAAAAAGAGGAAATATGATCTGAAGAATGAAATGGAGTATTTGAGGCTTCGGGAGCTCTGTTGTCAAGCAGCCAAAGAAGAGAGGTCCAGCAGAGCCGGTGCAGATAAACCTCCAGAGGGCGGCACGGATCGTCTAGCAAGATACAAGGATAATTAACATTAATTTTTTTTTGTGGTAGAAGGAGTACCGGCAAAGACTCAAGTTTGAGCTCTCCAGCTAAACCTTCAGCTGATTTCGATTCCTCAAAATAAACCACTTTATTAAAGATGTCTCTTAATATAAAAAAGAAAATAAGACAAAAAGGTAAAAGGGAAAAGGGAAAAAAATTAAAAAATAGAATAACGAGATTAGTTGATATGAGAATAATTAACATTAATTTTCCTTTAAAATTTGAACACATGCTCTAACATAGATGGAATTGTAATCCCATTTTCCCTACCAAGAGCATCCATAGCGCACTTCTAAAACCTAGTGCTAAATTTGTAAATGTAATACTGAGTTTTTTGAGAGGATACAACAGGTATGGTACAAAAAATAGGTATACATGTGTACGAAAGTTGTATCAATTTTGAGCTAAAAAATAAGGGCCTTCATACGAACACTCATATGAGCCATACGAGTAAGCCACACTTGTAAGACTCATACGACTGTACCTTACTCGCATGAAGGCATATATTTTTTTTTGGTTAAATTCTTGCTCATGACGTGTAGTTGAGATTTTTTAATAATTATATTTTTGACCTTTCAATTTTATAACTCTAATGTATTTTTTTATAGATAAAATATATTCATATGGCTTGTATTCAACACACAAAAAAAAATAATACTAAATTCCAATTTAATAAGAAGTTTTCTTTACTGTGGCACCCACTATGGATGCTCTAACTGCAATGAAGAAAAAAGTGCCATCATATTTTTGAGCATATAAACCTCCAGTTTCCTTCAAGTACGCACAAATGCATATGCATTTGTGTTAAAATTATTTCCACTGGGCCCCACTTGGTTTGAGAGAGAAACCTCACTTTATTCTTTTACATTTTGGTCAAATTTCTCTCCTCGCTGTACGACATACCTCCCCCCCTCTCTCTAAAACCCATTCCAAAATCAAAACTATCACTCTCTCTACAGACTTAGCACCGTAGCCACTGGAAAAACATTAGCAAGCTTTCAAAGCTTTCTCTCTTTAAAAATTGTAAGCTTTCCTTTCAGATCTTATTTAATTTTAAGCTTTCCTTCCAGATCTTATTTAATTTTTTGCAATGGAGAAAACTGAGTTTGATTGAATATTATTGCTTATGTCTAATTTCGGGTTTAACCTCATTTTCTCATCATCATAATGGTTTTGATTTTGATGAATCCATTGAAAATTGGTTTATGTATAAGGGTGGGCTTCGAATTCGTTTTTGTCAAAGTAAAAAGGAAATGGGGGCTAGACTCTTTAGATAAAAGCTAGAATATTTATGGCTCATTAATAAAAAGGAAATGGGGGGGGGCCAAACTCTTTAGTTAAAAGCTAGAATATTTATGGCTCATTAATAAAAAAGAAATAGGGGGCCGGTCTCTTTAGTTAAAAGCTAAAATGTTGCTGCTTCATAGCTCATAATAATAGCTTTTATTTGTGAAAATTTGATTTATATTTTTTTTCCTAAGGGGTGTCTTTTTTATTGCATTCTCAAGTAATAATTTGAGTGATCTGCAACCTAGTCATTTATACACAAAAACTTCATCTTAAAAGTTGGATAAAAATTCAGGTTGTAGTTTCTGTTAAGACATTGGTACTCATGAATGCAAATTCAGGTTGCAGTTTCTATTAAGACATTGGTACTTATGCAATTTACACTTATATCATCCCAATCTTCCGTTGACAACCCATTAGCCTCTTGCAAATTTGCATCCTCGCATGTAAAAGACCTACATTAGCAAAAAAAAAATCAAGATTCATACTAAAATGTGAGATAAGACAATATAAGTAATAAATAAATTATTATTTACAAATTTGTAATTGCCGGACAATTTCTTTTATGATGTACTTAGTTCACTTTGCCACACCCATGGCAATGTCGAACTTTTTTATTTTTCGCTCTGGCCATTGTTTTCTCTTTTCCTCCTTTGAGCCTTTTGCCACACCTTTTTGCTCACACTTGATCGGGTTCATTATAACTATTTTGAAAAGCACAAAAAACATGTACACTAGTCCCTGCACCTATTGCATTACCAATTGGTATACTTTTTCCAGTGGAGGCCATTACACCTTTGCAGCTACTAATAAATTGGTCAATTTGCAACTACTAGAAGCCAAATCCAAATCCTTGTCACGAACAAGTTTGCAAATTTTACTTTTTGCGACTTTAACAAACTGGAACTTGTCGTTGAAGCTATCAAGCACTTCACACTCAAACTTATAGTACATCTCATTTGTATAAATACCAACCATTTGATCCAAAAGGTCAAGATTTTTTCTAAGTTTAGGCTTCTCAATTATATCTTTTTGATCGGCCATCAACTCTTCACGACGTTGGTGTAATTAGACATAAGCAGTAATATTCAATTAAACCCATTCTTCTCTATTGCAAAAAATTAAATAAGATCTAGAAGGAAAGTTTAAAATTAAATAAGATATGGAAGAAAAGTTTACAATTTTAAAGAGAGAAAGCTTTGAAAGCTTGTTGATGTTTTTCCGGTGGCTTTTCTACTGGGTCTGTAAAGAGAGTGAGAGTTTTGATTTTAGAATGGGTTTCAGAGAGAGAGAGAGAGGGAGATATGTCATAGAGAGAGGAAAGAAATTTGACCAAAATGTAAAACAATAAAGTGAGGTTTCTCTCTTTCAAACCAAGTGGGGCCCAGTGGAGCCCAGCGGATATAATTTTATCACAAATGCGTAAACATTTGTGCGTACTTGAAGGAAACTATATAAACCTCCTCATTAAGGATACCTCTTTAACTAGGATATTTTCTTATTATGATTGGGATGAAAATTAGGAAATTCAAATCTAAATCGAATTTAAATAGTCAATTTCAGTTCAGTTTTTAAATATTTCAAACCCAAACTTGAACCAAAATTTTCAATTTTGTTTATACTCGGTTTTATTCGGTTTTCATGTTTATTTATTTTAAATAAATTGCAAAGAGATATATATTTTGGTCAGAAAAACAGTAACTATATGCTTGATCTTATTTATTTTGGACATAAAACAAATATTAATTTTATATTTATAATATAATTCCAATATTCATGATAAATCAAAGAGTTGGAATTTTCACTAGAGTTTGTAAATCTTAGATGGTAAAGCAATATTATTTTTCAATAAAAAATGCATTGATTTGATTTTATATTGGCACACCCCAAATCCGAACAAAAATATTTAGTTTCTTTGTTTAATTTTTTTTTGTTTTATTGTTTTTTCCGGTTTTTAACGGATCGGTACAGTCCGATCGTTTGCTTTTCGAGTACGACAACATCTCTACTCTTAACAAATAAAGATAAAAAACAAAAATGCAAACAAGAAAAATGAAAAAAGGGAAAAGTAAAAAACAAAAAATAATAATTAAAAAGGGGAAGAAGGGTAATGATAGCCAGGGAATTTAAAGATAAAAAGAGATTAAAAAATTAAGAAAGAAAGCCCAAATCAAAGAAATATATTTTTGAGCATATAAACCACTACATTATAAGACATATCTAGACATAAAATGCAAAAAAACCAAACAGGGAACAAAGGGGGGAAAATGGAAAACACATTGAGGTAAAATCTTCAAAAATGAAAAAGGGAAAAGGATAAAAAAGGGGGAAAATTTTGATAAGATGTGTCTTAACATAATTTCCCTTTGTTTGTGAGTTTAGTAAAGAAAAGAAAGGGAGAGAAAGTCTTAAATATGAGAGAAGATAAAAGGAGAGAAAAGAAACTTTCTTTCTTTGTGTTTGGGAGTTCAGAAGAGAGAGAAAGTCTTTCTCTCCTTATTGTTCGTGAGTGGAGAAGAAAAGAAAGGAAAAAAATTATAACTACCAAAAAAATTAGAACTACCATTTTACCCTTTAACATAACACATAATTTTTTATACTCATTTATTAATAGATATAAGCTATAAAAAATTGCGTACCTAAAATTTAAGATTTTTTTAATGATTAATAATATTTTTGGTATAAATTACAACCTAGTATATATATTCATTCCTTTCAATTTTGAAAGATTAATTATAAATAATAATTATTAAAAAGTGTTATATAACAAATGCATATCTATATTTATTTAATATATATTAAATGAATGAATGTAATATAAAGCATATAAAAAAGGCAAAGTGAGAACATATACTGAAAGTCTTGCAAGAAGTCAAAGAAAGAGGATGGCAGAAAACGAATTGACGATGACGGCTTCGCGTTTTGGGAATGCAATTATATAAAATAAAACCTAGCTAAAAGGGACATGGCTGAAATTTTATTAAATAAATTTATGGGTAAAAGAGTCATCTCAGCAAAAATCGTTAATTTCAACTTTCTTTTCTCTCCAATTCTTTCTGATTTGGAGAGAACCATTTGGAAAGAAAGTTGTCTTTCTTCCTTTTCTTTTCTCTCCCTTTCTCTCCTTTTGAAACTCTCAAATAAGAGCATTTATGAATTTTCTCTCCATTTCTCTCCAAACCCAAACAAAAATATTCACTTTCTTTGTTTCATTTTTTTTTCAGTTTTTAACAGATTGGTACGGTTCGGTCATTTGATTTTCAGGTAGGACAGCACCTTTACTCTTAACATTTAAACATAAAAAACAAAAAACAAAAGGGGAAAAAAATGCAAACAAGTAAAATGAAGAAAAGAGAAAATGGAAAAGTAAAAGTAAAAAGTAAAAAGTAAAAAGTAAAAAACAAAAAACAATAATTTAAAAGGGGAAGAAGGGTAATGATAGCTGGGGAAATTAAAGATAAAAATAGATTACAGAAATAAGAAAGAAAGCCCAAATCAAAGAAATATATTTTTGAGCATATAAACCACTACATTATAAGACATGTGTAACATCCTGTATTTAAACTAATGTTAATTATGTTATATTAACTCCCTAATGTATATATGAATGATCGTTTGGTGATTCGGGTGGTCCGAATCAATTTCGGTTGGTAAATAGGAAGTTTTGGTTCTTCGCGATTTGTGAATTTTGGCTAATTTTGAGCTATTGTAATTTCTTCGTTACTTACCCGATTAAGGTTCTGTTTACATTGATGTCTAGTATTCATGCCATTCTACAACTTTTGTGTTTTGGCTGAAGTCCAATTTGCACTCCTCGTTGACCAAAACAGGGCCCGAAGTTGGCCCATCGCTAAATTCTGGTCTTTCGGTGGCGCTTTGGCAGAGCGCTGTCTTCGGTGAATTTCTGGGAATGATTGGTCCATAATTTGGAGAAACTTCCAACTAGGAAGTTGTATATCTTTGAAATACCTTTCTGTGCATATAAAGATCACCTCAATCGGAGTTCCGAGCGAAAAGTTATGGCCAAAATACAAACAGTGCTCCAGATCCATAAGGCATATGTCGGCAGAGGACTCCATGATCGATCATGGGGGAAACCATGATCGACCATGGTCCAACAGTAAGTCGGTTTTCACCACTTTTACGTTATTTTAAGCCTCCTTCTTCCATATTTTCGAGATAGAACCTCAGGGGAAGTTAGAGAGAGGTGAGAACTCGTTTTTAAGGGTTCTTTGAGAGCTTTTTACACATCTTTCATCCTCAATCCAAGATTTAAGCTTCAAATCTTTCAAACCTTCATCTCATCCACTTATTCATTATTCATCATCATCTTCGTTGGGATTTCGTCAAGCGGGCTCCGATTATCATCTTTTCTTCTTTCCTTTGGCCTACAAATTGAGGTAGGGGTCCTATGGCTTTCAAAACTCGATATTATGCTTTAAATACTCGAGAATCATGATTTTTGATCATTATTCGTATGAAAAACTTGAAGATAAAAAGGGGTTATATTGTTGTTTGATTTATAATACTATGTTTGCATGATTTAAAGCATGATATGCCTTACCCACTGGTTGTACTGTGTTATTGGAATCATATACGATATCTCTTGGTGGTGTGGGTATTGGTTGTGGGAAAAATGAAACTATTGATTGATTTATACACACCAAGAGATATATAATTGATTGTACTTGAGTGGGTATGGCATAGTTTGCTTGATGGTTGTATAAATGAGCATGTTTGCATCCTGTATACATCATTATTGTGTCAACCAAAGGCTCGGAAAGATTATGGCAAGCTCTGGATCAATTTCTCGATTCATGGTTCTATTATTTCCTTTTGTGAAGTATTATGCGGTTCGTAAATATGATGGAGAGCTAGTGTCTCTCAAGACCAGATGGTTATATCTATATGGTGCTTGCCGGGATGGGAAAAATAGGCAGGGCTTGGTGCCCTTGGGTTGAAAAGCCCTAAACCCCTGGGGGAGCAATTTATGGCCGCCTATTAGCCACCGGTGTGGAGCCCAGGAACATAGGCAAATTGGCAAGGCACTGTAGTTCCGTGGGTATGATTCTATTTGAGGACTTGAGGTCCAAGAATTGTGATCTATTGATATATTATGAGGTCGATGGGCCGGGTTATTTCTATAAGGCCGTTGGGTCAATTTATGACTGTTATCGGATGACAGTCGGGCCACCTTGCATTTGGAATCAGCATTAGCAAATTCGAGCTACGTGATTTTATGGTTGACACATGGGAGGTAACCTGCATTGGCATATGCATTGCATTACTAAATGAATACATGTTTTCCACTGAATTGTGTTTTTTTTCTGTGATTATTTACCCCTACTGAGCGTACAGCTCACCCCTTTCTTTCCCTAAAACCTACAGGTACTCAGGAATCCAAAGAAGGCAAGGACACGATGGGTTCGGGAACGAATTAGAAGCTCTGATACTTGTATTTTGATAATTTTGATTGTGTATATCATTTTACGGCAAGTCACGGCTTGCCTATAATACATCCACTTTTAATTAGTCCCCTTTTTGATATTTATGCATGTATATATGTATGAACTTGACCTACCCCATATCATTACTATGGTTATGAAATCTGCACTACATGGTACATGTTATAATGCTTTACCATCATTTTTGTATATGGTACCCATTAATGCTTAATATACAGTATGTTGTTGACTTATATTATTTGTATATACCTATCTTAGTCCTACTAAGATGGGTCAGTGATGCCCCATGCCTTAACTACGGGTGTTATCCTGTACAATTAAGGCGGGGGTGTTACAACATGTCTAGACATAAAATGCAAAAAAAACCAAACAGGGAAAAGTACAAGGGGGGGGGGGAATGGAAAACACATTGAGGTAAAATCTTCAAAAATGAAAAAGGGAAAAGGACAAAAAAAGAGGGAAAAGGACAAAAAAAGGAGGGAAATTTTCATAAGAAGTGTCTTAATATAAAAAAAATGAAGGAAAACTGGAATTGGGAAAGCGAAGAGAATGCCAGAAAAAATTATGGAATTGGGAAAGGGGAAGAAAAATATAAGAGTTGATATGGGGGATGAAAATAGACGAAAAGGTGGAATTGGAAAAAGAAAGAAAATACAAGGAAAAATTGGGATGAAGGAAATGGAATTGGCCGGAGAGGGGGAAGGGGAAGAAAAGACAAGAAAAATTGGAAGTGGAAAAGGGGAAGTAAATATAAAAAGAGTTGAAAAGATAAAGAAAGTAGAAGTGGGAAAATGTAGGAGGGGAGAAAATTTAGATGAATATTTTTTTTTTTTTGACAGTTGTGAGATTTGAACCCCCGCCCTTTCGAACCAGAGCATAGACTTATATATGCTAAATTTATTTTAAACTTCTAGGATTCATTTCCAAAATAAACATGTCAAGTCACTGTTTATCTGAAATTGCAGTTCTTTGAATGTTTTTGTTTTTTATTGTTATAGACAAGCATATTTTTCTAGTTTTTATTTGTAGCTCCTCATGTTTACACTTCAACGTAAAAGAGGACAATAAAAGGAAAACCGTAATTTTAAAACCTGGCTGGGAAAGAAGCGAGCTAACTCAAACCTAGTTTCAAATGCACTAGTCTCTTGCTATAAATTTGAGTTATTTGTCGCATAATCGGTAGTCTAGACAACACAGAAGATCCACATTAAAACATACAACAAGAACCTTGTATTTCATGAAGGGATGAAAGAAAAATAGCAGTAGCTAGATAAATACATTTTATTAGTAACATTTTTTTACACACAATGATCTCTTAGCTTACTGAACAATCTAATATTCTTGGATCTGGCATAGCCTTCTGCGTTACATCCGAAATCTTAAATTTTTTTCAAACTCTTTCTGTAATTTTACACACACATTCATGCACATGCACAATTAAAGGCTTGGGAAGCATCTTGAGGGAACATAAATTTTTGTCATAATAAAATTGGGTAGGCCCTGACCGACCCAGTAATGAAGGGGCTGAGGAGAATGACGAGGAAATATGACATTAGTGACGTGCTGAGGACAATTGAACTCGGCCGACTTCATCAAGAGAAATGTACACGTGACCAACACGTGATAAGGCACGAGGGATGCGTGGGGAGAATATTACATAATTGTATGGACCTTTACCAGAATCGTGTTGGTCCCCACCAAATCGTGACAATCGGACAAAATTTGTTAGTTATATATAAGGAAAAAAATGCTGGAATGCATGTTATCTAAACCTTGTCTTTTTTGCATATTTTATTGTTAACCCTAATGAGCATTTGTGACCCTAATTCTATATTTATAAATAGAAAAATGATGCTCAAAAAAGGGTATTTGGATTCCCATCTTCAAATTAAAAAGCTCATTGTAGGAGGAGAAAGCTGGTAGCTCGCCTTCCCCATTGTAATAGCCTGGACAGCTAAATATCAAACACATACCAAGAGTGGAGGTACTCTAGACCTACTATCCACTTGCTAGAGGAACCATTATATTAATGGAGACATAAATACAAAATCGTTTGATATTACGCATAGATTGAACAAAAAAAGTTTTATTAAAACCCTATAAGAATAAATGAATTTCACCTTTATGGATCATGTAGAGGATCCATATGAGGAGACTATGGTTTGAAAGAATCAGATTGCGATTTTGTCAGATTTTTATGATTTTTGATGGGTTGCGAAAATCGATTATTTTCGCCAGCGAAACGACTTCTGATCGTCCTGATTTTTTGTCCAATAATGTAACTTTACGTTCCGAACGACATATCCAAAAATCAGCCCGATCCAACGGTGCGATCAAAAGTTACGATTGATTTACGATTGCCGTATCGAAAACCTAAAGATCTTTTATCGTATTCCTTTCACCATCAAATCTTGCACTGAGTGTAGGCTACGGTATCAACAAGATTTTCTCCTCTCTCAATAGAACAAACCCTAACTCATGAGAATTATTGTTATGATGAGAACAGACAAGGCCGATGTATATATAAGGCTACAACAGGGACCTTAAGGAGAAATAAGTGTTTGGGCTTCCTATGGAAAGATGGAATCCTAATTCCACTATGAATTAGTTCCTTCCATAAATTATAATTCGCACCACTAAAGAATCATAATTGCACTCCCGTCCTTATCTCAAATTTAATTTCGAGCTCCTTGTTATTAAATACTTATTATTCTCCCCACATTAAGATTATAGATAACCGTCATTTAAATTAAATTACTGACAATTATATTTAAATGACTTCTTAATCTTTGAGCCTACCACTTAACTTATTTGACATGTCGGATTAACATAATCTACCTGCAGGGTTTGAAATAATCAAAACTTATAAGCTTCTTAAGGGGTTATCATCAATCCCTATACCGGGGCGTGGATTCCGTCAATAATTAATATTCATCATACATATAGTGTCGTCATTCAATTCACGAAGATTATTGATCCATAAATGAATCTCACTCTTAATGAGTCAAAACAACAAACACTACATATATATATCTATTAATTATTTTAAGATTAAGAGCATAAGTAATCATAATAACCATAGGATTTTAAATTATTTTATATAGTCAGTACAAAAGCAATTAACCTAAACTAGTCCTATTTAATACACACAAAGTGTACTAGCATAACGAGTTAAAACTATACCATTTCCTGTAGTCAAGATAAACTACTAAAACTTATGCTACAATCTTATCGATGGGTGTCCAATTCCATCTAAGATTGTGAACCATTAAACTTATATTCCATAAGAACCGATGATATGATCTTCTATGTGTAAGCTATACTCTACACACCAAATCATCTACTATATGGAATAAAAGACATGCATGCACAATTTTAAATAAATAATATAATGCAACCATTGCCCATAAAGATTCTCATTAAAATAGCAAAACCAAGCTTATAACATATCCTAACTAATAAGAAAATTATGGCTTTTAGTATATCACTCTAACAATCTCCCACTTAGACTCAAAGCCATGCAGCTATGCACCTCACTCCCATTTTCTCAACGTGAACACTCTATGTGTTTTTCCTTCTTATGAATCATCGGCTCTTTCGAGTTTCCAACCGTTTCACTATTATCAAAATAAAGTGAAATAGTTGATAACACTGAAGGTGCCACATCTATATTCATATGGAAGTTCCTGAGCCAAACCGCTGCCTCAGCTGCTTCTAAAGCAGCCACATATTCAGCTTTCATGGTGGAATCAACAATGTATGACCGCTTGACAATCCTCTAACCAATGACTCCACCTCTTAGAGTAAACAGATAACCTAAAGTTCACTTTCTGGAATCTTAACATTTGACTAAAAATTCTGATCTGTGTATCCAACATGTACAACTGTTTGCTTGGTAAACCAACATAAAATCTCGAGTCCTTTTAAGGTACTTAAGTTTATGTTTTACCACAGTTCAGTTTTCTTTCTCTGAATTAGACTGATATCTGCTAACCATATCAACGGTAAAGCAGATGTCTGGTCTAGTATACAATATAGCACACATGAGGCTTCTTACTGCTGAAGCATAAGGAACTACCGTCATCATCTCTATCTCATCATGTGTCTTATGACACTGATCTTAGATAGAGTGATTCCATGGCTAAAAAGGGAAAAACCCTTTCTTAGAATCCTGTATACTAAATCTGGTAAGAATTGTATCGATATAAGTACCTTACGATAAGCCCAACATCCTATTTTTCTGATCTCGCATAAGCTTAATATCAAGGATGTGACTGGCTTCTCCTAAGTCCTTTATATCGAGCTGACTTGATAATCATACCCTCACTAAAGATAATATTAATATATCGCTTCCAATAAGTAAGATATTATCCACATACAATACCTGGAATACCACCGCGCTTCTGTTGCGCCTTTTGTACACACAAGACTCATCCGAACATTAATCAAAACTAAAAGATTTGATTGCATGGTCAAAACAGATGTTCCAAGATCTAGACACTTGCTTAAGCCCATAAATGGGCTTCTTGAGCTTGCACAACATGTGCTCTTGGCCCTTTGCTATGAATCCTTTTGGTTGTATCATATAGATACTTTTATCAAGACTTCCATTAAGGAAACCTGTCTTGACATCCACTTGCCAAATCTCGTAATCAAGATGAGTCGCAATGGATAAGAGAATCCGAATAGACTTTGGCATGGCTATCGGCAAAAAGGTTTCATCATAATCGATCCCCTTCTTTCTGAGTGATCCCTTTTAGCAACAAGCCTTGATTTAAGCCTGTCTAATCCTCTCTATCTCTTATATACCCATTTGCATCCGTTAGGTTTTATCCCTTCAGGTGGTTTTACAAGATCCTAGACTTTGTTAGAGTACATGGACTCCATTTCCGATTTCATAACCCTTTGCCATTTTCTGTATCTTTATCTTGAAATACTTCATTGTAGTTAAAAATGGTTCGTTTCTTACTCATCAGGGACCTTGTCATAAGACTCTCTCAAGAACATAAAAATGACCAGGTTGACGAACAACCCTCTCACTACGACGAGGCACTACTTGTGTTTGTGTACATTGTGCAAATATTGAACATACTAACTCACTATCCACACGTTGTGCTGGTTCAAGAACCTACGTGTTAGTGATTTGTTCAAGATGTGCACAAGTATCGGCAATCGTCCCACTACGACGAGGTAATGGAATGTCGATATTCATTTACTATGGTATTTCCTCTTCTACTAAAGGTATAGACGAATTATGCCCTGTTTTTCTCTCATCTCATTTCCACTACAACAACACTACTCCTGAGCCTATGGTCTATGATATAATCCTCTTCTAAGAATCTGGCATTGATAATAATAACATTATATTCTTGAGGAATATTAAATAAACCACGCTTGGTTCCTTTTGGATATGCAACAAAGAAACACACTTTCGTTCTTGATTCCAACTTATCCGCATTACCTTTCAGCACATGTGCTAGACTACCCCATACCCGAATATGCCGCAGACTAGGTTTATGCCCAGTCCGCAATTCTATGGGTGTAGTAGGTACTAACTTTGATGGTACCAAGTTTAGAATATATGCAACTATTTCTAAATCATATCCCCAAAAAGAATCAGGTAGGTCTGAATAACTCATCATAGATCTTACCATTTCTATAAGAGACTTATTCCTTCTTTCTGCTACACCATCATGCTATGGCATCCCCGGTGCAGACAACTGGGATGAAATCCCGGTCTCTAATAAGTATTCTTTGAACTCTCCCAAGAGGTATTCGCCACCACGATCTGATCGTAGCGATTTGATACATTTTCCTAGACGCTTTTCCGTTTCTGTCTTGAATTCCTTGAATTTTTCAAAGACTTCAGACTTACGTCGCATTAAGTAAATGTATCTATACTTTAAATAATCATCTACAAATGTGATGAAATACTCAAAGCCTCCTCTAGTCTGGACATTCATGTGACCATACAAATCAGAGTGAACCAGTTTTAACTGTCCTTTAACGCTATAGCCTTTTGCCGAGAATGATCTCTTAGTAATTTTACCTTCTAAACAGGATTCACAAACTGGAAGTGCCTACACTTCCAATGAACCTAATGGTCCATTTTCGACCAGTTTTTGAATTCTTTTTAGATTAATATGACCAAGGTGTAAGTGCCAAAAATATATTTGGTTCATTTTGAAGGTTCTTTTCTCTTAATTGGTAAACTATTAATGTTATTCAATTCACTCAGTTGTGGTACTGACAAGTCAAGATTATTAATGTAAAGATAAATCATTAATGTACCAGAACAAACAAACTATTTATTTTTTCTAATGATAGCTGATTTATCATTAAAATAAACAAAATATTTGTCCTCAACCAATCTAGAAATATAAATCAAATTCCTTCTGATGGAAGATACATATAGACATTCCTTAATTATTAATATCATATTCTGACTAGACTAAAGATAGATACTTCTACTGCAACTGTTGCCACATTCGTAGCTGCCCATATGTAAATTTTCTTTATTTTTAAGTTGTCTGGTTTCTTGGAACCCCTGCAAAGTATTACAGACATGATTATTGGATCCCGAATCTACACACCAGGTACTGGTAGATTGGACCACTAAACTAGATACAATAACAAATAGGTAAAATTTACATAAGTTGTTATAACGGTTTAGGAAACTGGGACAATCTTTCTTCAAATGCACTTTCTACTGACAGTGAAAACACTAGCCCATAAGCTTTTTCACTCCTCCTAGAGGTTCAGCGACTGCTGCACGCACTGCTCCTTGTGGGACTGCAGCTTATGCATTCTTCTTCTTCCTTTCTTGCTTTTGGGCATAGAAGTTGAAGCTTTCTCAGCCACTAGAGTACTAGCCAGCTTACCAAGGAGTTCCTCAACTGCTTGGAATTCTTTAAGAAGTTCCAACAATGAATAAAGCTTATTCATGTTGTAATTCTATCGGAAACCCTTAAATAAATCCAGCAGCGATTGGAGAACGATATCGACCTGAGTTTCCCCCATCGACTTCAGCCCCAAAGATCTCTTCGTTCATTCAGAAGACCGATCATCTTCAAAACAAGATCCTTAACTTGGGTTCCTTCAGCAATAGTCGTGTTCATAAGGCCTTTCATCGAAACCTATCTTGCGGCATGATCCTGATCTCCAAAAATATCTTTCAGATTCAACATTATATTGCAGGCAGTGGCAAAAGACTAATGCTAATGCTGTAGCACATTTGACAAAAATGCCAGAATGTAAAACCACGCCATCTCATCAGCCTTTTTCCACCTCCGGTAAGCTTGGGTTTCCTCATCGGTCTCCCCCTTACCAGGTTCTGCTGGACAAGACTCAGTGAGCACAAACTTTTACTCTTTAATAGTAAGCACAATGTTCAAGTTCTCATTTTCAGTCAATCTAATTAGGTCCAATCAATTTGTTTTAGTTGAGAATAATTAAAAGTGGATTGAAAGAGTTTGCCATTTTAAAACTTGAGAATCACATACAAATTATGATGGACAATAATAACTTTGAACACATATTTTAAATATGGTACCTTCTACAATTTCAAAAATCGTTCGCCAGCAGCCTAAGACCTTGAACAATATGCCCCGTTAGTGAGGTCGTCTATTATTCATTATTTCTTAGACATATGTAAAACTATTAAATTTTACTATCTAGACAATCCATTATCGTCAAGCAATACATACTATCTAGACAATCTTTTATTGTCAAGTATGTTGACCTAAAGGTCTTAATCTTATTTTGATAATAATAATAAATCAATCATGTGTAATTTAACATGTTCTTAATTTAAGATTATAACTTTCTTATTTTGAAAATCAAGAATAGCATGATTGCTCAAAGGAAGCTTGACAAGGATCGTTTAATAAATATCTGATCAAGTCAACAAAGCAATGGACTAGCAAGAGATCATTCTTATCACACACATGCTAGCAATGCATTTCATGAAGCACAAAAGATCAAGGATCATATGCCAAAGCTTTAAGGAAAAAGCTTTAAGTGGAGAATCAATTCGAAGAAACAAATCGAAGCATTCGAAGACTCACCTATTCGGTAATTGAGTGTTTGCTTAGGATTAATGTAAAGTTTCTTAATTGATTGATTATATAGCTTAAACATGAACATGCATCATTCTTAGTTTGATCAAAATCAATTTGAATCAAAAATCATTTCAAAACATCTTTCTTGAAAAAACCGGTTTTGAAATAAATTCATTTTAAATTCTAACGACTTCATTTCCGAGCTTTTTACATCTTAGAAGTCTTAGAAACTCATATTTAAGTATCCCCAAGCTTCAAAATTGATTTTTGAGCTAATTTGCAAAAATGAGAAAAATGGGATTTTTGGTCATTCTGGCAGCAGACCAGAGGGGACCATCAATCGAATGATGGGCTTTGCTCAGTCGACTGATGGCTACTCAGTCGACTGATGGTCTAGAATATAGTCGTTGCATTTCTAATTTTTTACCATTCTTGGTACCAAACCTCACAAACGGCTATACCACTTTTGGGACTATATATACACTATCTAATACACATTTTGACCACCTTGAATCATTTATATACTTCATACTTCATCTATCTTCAATTTCTAAAGATTCAAGAAATTGTTTTTAATCCATCATTAATCTTTTGAGCTATATCATCTTGATCAAATAGGATAACTCTAGTGTGAGCTTCAAATTGTATTCTTTACACACTTTATAGAGTTATTGTAAATTGGTGTGAATCACCAAACATTTGTATTCAAATTGTGAGAGGGAAATCTCATAGGAAAACAAGAAGGTAAATTCTTGTTTAGCTTTTGTGAAAGGTAAATTTCACAAGGTTAGCAAAAGAGTGTCTTGTGAGAATATTGTGGTCAAGCAATATTTGTAAAGAGTGTGTAAGACAACAACACTTGTAGTGATTTGATCTTCATCCGGAAGGAGATTGGAATTAGTGAAACTTCTCGGGGAACTAGCTGAGCGCGGACTATGGTTTGGTAAACCAAAACTGTGTGGACAAAAAGCCTTGGACTTCAAATCGGTTCAATCTTTCTTACTCAATCTCCCTATTATTGATTGTTTTGCTATTGCTTAATTGATTGCTCTGGGGATTGTTTATTTAATTGTTTATGTGCTTGCATTCCTTGATATTTTGGTTTAGTAAATTTGTTTTACTTAAACATTTTGAAAAAGTATTTTAATTCCGCATTAAAGCTTTTAAACCCTATTCACCCCCTCTAGGGTTGTAATCCAACCAACAATTGGTATTAGAGGTTGTACTATTATTTTTGATTTCACAATCTAAGAGTCCTCGATCATGTTTTATTATCAAGGAACCAGCCTTTCCGAAGGTGCTTCTATTTATAGACCGCCATTGTTTGATGGCAAAAACTATAGTTATTGAAAAAATCGTATGTGCACATTTTTACAAGCTAACGATTTTGAACAATGGAAGGTTACATTTGTTGGACCTTATGAGATTATAAAAACTGACGAAAAGGGAAATGTTATTCCCAAGTCTATATCCGAATACAATGAGCATGATATTAAGAAAATTCAATTCAATGCTAAAGCTTTAAATTCATTACATTGTGCATTGTCTATGGATGAATACAACAAAATCTCGAGTTGCAAAACCGCAAAAGAGATTTGGGACAAGCTTGAGGTTGCCCATGAGAGAACTTCTCAAGTCAAGGAGGACAATATAAATATACTTGTCCATGATTATGAATTGTTTAAGATGGAGCCTTACGAATCACTTGCTTCCATGTATAGTCAATTTTCTATTCTCACTAATGCTTTGGACCTTCTTGGCAAGGTTTACTCTAATGAAGAGAAGATTAGAAAAGTGCTTAGGATTCTTCCAAAGATGTGGAGGCCTAAAGTGATGGCAATTCAAGAAGCTAAGAATCTCAAAACGCTTAGCATGGATGAGCTATTAGGTTCTCTCAAAACCCATGAGAAGGAGTTGGCAAGAGAAGAAGAAGAAGAGAGAGCAAATCAAATGACAATTTTCGCTCTAAAGCCAAACGAAGGAAAAGATGGAAAAGGCTCAACAAAAGGAGATGGAGACATGGCACTTCTCTCTTAGAAATTTGAGAAGTTCCTCGCTAAGAAGAAGTACTCTCAAGGGAAAACCAACCACAATCCCTCATCCTCAAAGGACTTCAATGATAGTCAACTCATCCTAAAGTTGACAATGAGGAAAGGAAATACTTCCATTGTCGAAAACCGGGACATTACAAGTCAAATTGTCCGGTTAGAAAAGAGGAGAAAAGAGAGAAGAAAGCAAAGAGGGAAGAGCTATACAAAAGATTGAAGCATGCTCTTAAAGAAATTTCAAGTGAATCGGAAGAAGACGAATTCGATATCAAGTCAAGTGATGAAGAAATGGCCGACCTTTGCCTTATGGCAAAAGATGGAAGGGCATACAAATCGTTGCCTCATCGATGAAGCATTCTTGGAGCTACCATTTTCTCTCCGTGGCCTTGGCCCTTTTTGATGTTGCCATAGGGGGATAAAATGTGTGTTGGTGGCAATCAGTGTTGGTAAGATCTTTAAATGCTTTATGTCTTTAGCATTAATAATTGTTTTCTTTTGAAAACTTTATTTGAGATCAAAATTGTTTTATTGGTTTTAAAACTATCTCAAATGTTTGCAATGCTTTTAATAATCATTTATTTTATCTATGTATAAATTGAGGGGGAGCATATATCTTTTATTCATATGCTATTTATGCTTGTTATTGAAAACACACATTAATTTATTGTCATCGTCAAAAAGGGGGAGATTGTTGACCTAAAGGTCTTAATCTTATTTTGATAATAACAATAAATCAATCATGTGTAATTTAATATGTTCTTGATTTAAGATTATAGCTTTCTTATTTGGAAAATCAAGAATAACATGATTGCTCAAAGGAAGCTTGACAATTATCGTTTAATAAATATCTGATCAAGTCAACAAAGCAATGGAATAGCAAGAGATCATTCTTATCACACACATGCTAGCAATGCATTTCATGAAGCACAAAAGATCAAGGATCATATGCCAAAGCTTCAAGGAAAAAGCTTCAAGTGGAGAATCAATTCGAAGAAACAAATCAAAGCATTCGAAGACTCACCTATTCGGTAATTGAGTGTTTTCTTAGGATTAATGTAAAGTTTCAAAATTGATTTATTATATAGCTTAAACATGAATATACATCATTCTTAGTTTGATCAAAATCAATTTGAATCAAAAATCATTTCAAAACATCATTCTTGCAAAAACCGGTTTTGAAATAAATTCATTTTAAATTCTAGCGACTTCATTTCCAAGCTTTTAACATCTTAGAAGTCTTAGAAACTCATATTTAAGTATCCCCAAGCATCAAAATTGATTTTTGAGCTAATGTGCAAAAATGGGAAAAATGGGGTTTTTGGTCATTCTGGCAGCAGACCAGAGGGGACCATCAATTGAATGATGGGCTTTGCTCAGTCGACTGATGACTACTTAGTCGACTGATGGTCCAGAATATAGCCGTTGAATTTCTATTTTTTTTACCATTTTTGGTACCGAACTTCTACTAAACCTCACAAACGGCTATATCACTTTTGGGACTTTATATACACTATCTAAGACACATTTTAACCACCTTGAATCATTCATATACTTCATACTTCATCTATCTTCAATGTCTAAAGATTCAAGAAATTGCTTTTAATTAATCATTAATCTTTTGAGCTATATCATCTTGATCAAATAGGATAACTCTAGTGTGAGCTTCAAATTGTATTCTTTACACACTTTATAGAGTTATTGTAAATTGGTGTGAATCACCAAACATTTGTATTCAAATTGTGAGAGGGAAATCTCATAAGAAAACAAGAAGGTAAATTCTTGTTTAGTTTTTGTGAAAGGTAAATTTCACAAGGTTAGCAAGAGAGTGTCTTGTGAGAATATTGTGGTCAAGAAATATTTGTAAAAAGTGTGTGAGACAACAACACTTGTAGTGGTTTGATCTTCACCCGGAAGGAGATTGGAATTAGTGAAACTTCTCGGGGAATTAACCGAGCGCGGACTATGGTTTGGTAAACCAAAACCGTGTGGACAAAAAGCCTTGGACTTCAAATCGGTTCAATCTTTCTTACTAAATCTCCCTATTATTGATTGTTTTGCTATTCCTTAATTGTTTGTTTAATTGTTTATGTGCTTGCATTCCTTGATGTTTTGGTTTAGTAAATTTGTTTTACTTAAACATTTTGAAAAAGTATTTTAATTCCGCATTAAAGTTTTTAAACCCTATTCACCCCCCCCCCTTTAGGGTTGTAATCCAACCAACAAAGTAAAATATACTATCTAGACAGTCTTTTATTGTCAAGTAAAATTTAAATAGCCGACTTCCTTTGATCCTACAAATAATAGTAGAGACCCAGTTGGAGAGCATACTATTATTTATATCTAAGTGTATACCATCATTTAATTTTGTCCAATTATTCTGCAATTTATTCTCTCCGATATGGAGGTGAGCACTAAAATCCACACGAAAAAATAAATCACATCATTTAAAATTATCAGTTAGTGAAATTTGTACAATGATTCTGCAATCTATTCTTTCCGATATGGAGGTGACCACTATAACACACACGAAGAATAAATTACATCATCTACAAACCAATGATGGAGACCGTGGGATTTTTATGTGAAAAAATCCCTCACCCACTTAGTATTTAAAACATTATTTTCTGAGGGTTAAGAAAATTTTATATTAAATTCTAGTCAACTAAAATACAAGGGTATGAAATATAAAAGACATGTGCAATAAAATTATTTTGCTGCTTTTTAAAAAAAACTTATATTTTTCAATTCCGCAAAATTTATATTTATATACCCTTTTTTAATTTAACAAGAACTAAACATAAAATAAAAGGTGATCTAGGTATGGTCATGTATCCATGTTGTCCAAAATTATAAGGAAACCTAATAATTAAACACATATGACCAACACACAATCACACAAAGCATTAAACCATTCAATAATAAGAATAATTAAATCCCTGCTATTATGGTCCAAGTTTCATCATCCCTAGTCCGTTGGAAACCTGTAACGATCTATATCGCCACTTCATCGACTATGTCGGGAATCAAACTTGGTGGAAACGCTTTCTTTAACGTTCTTCGTTAAAGAAACTGCAATCTTAGATACAAATGTCCTATGCCTCCATTTAAGGAGTTCACACATAAACTATTATATCTAAACTGTAAATAAAATTACATAGATCCTATGCCTCCTTTTAAGGAGTTCACAAATCTGATCTAAAATTAATTTACAACCATGAATAAAACCCAAATCTTCATGCACATTAAAATTAACCACGAATAAAAACATCATGGGATCCAATCACATAAAACATAATTATGTGATCGTAATAGCGGGACAAGAACACTGCAAAACAAGGGTTAGGGAGTTCTATGTTTTATCCAACAACAACATGCATGAATATATTTAACTAGATAACATGGCTAGTTCAATCCATACGCAGTATCAAAGCTAGAAAACCAATCCCTCTGATACCAATTGATGGAGACATAAATACAGGATCGATTGATATTGCGTATAGATTGAACAAAAAAACTTTTATTAAAACCCTGTAAGAATAAAGAGATTTCACCTTTGTGGATCAGGTAGAGGATCCATATGAGGAGACTAGGGTTTGAAAGCATCAGATTGTGATTTGGTCAGATTTTTATGATTCTTGATGGGTTGTGAAAATCGATTGTTTTGTCCATTGAAACGACTTCTGATCGTCTTGATTTTTTGCCCAATGATTATAAATTTGCGTTCCAAACGACATATTCAAAAATCAGCCCGATCTAACGGTGCGATCAAAAGTTACGAATGATTTACGACTGCAGTACCGAAAACCTAAATATCTTCTATCGTATTCCTTCCACCATCAAATCTTGCACTGAGTGTGGGCTACAACATTAACAAGATTTTCTCCTCTCTTAATAGAACAAACCCTAACTCATGAGAATTATTGTTATAATGAGAAGAGACAAGGCTGGCGTATATATAAGGCTACGATAGGGACCTTAAGGAGAAATAAGTGTTTAGGCTTCCTATGGAAAGTTGGAATCCTAATTCCACTATGAATTAGTTCCTTCCATAAATTATAATTCGCACCACTAAAGAATTATAATTGCACTCCCGTCCTTATCTCAAATTTAATTTCGAGCTCCTTGTTATTAAATACTTATTATTCTCCCCACGTTAAGATTACAGATAACCGTCACTTAAATTAAATTACTGACAATTATATTTAAATGACTTCTTAATCCTTGAGCCTACCACTTAACTTATTTGACATGTCGGATTAACGTAATCCACCTGCAGGGTTTGACATGATCAAAATTTATAAGCTTCTCAAGGGGCTATCATCAATCCATATACCAGGACTTGGATTCCGTCAATAATTAATATTCATCATACATATAGTGTCATCATCCAATTCATGAAGATTATTGATCCATAAATGAATCTCACTCTTAATGAGTCAAAACAACAAACACTACATATATATGTCTATTAATTAGTTAAAGATTAAGAGCATAAGTAATCATAATAACCATAGGATTTTAAATTGTTTTATATAGTCAGTATAAAAACAATTAACCCAAACTAATCCTATACAATACACACAAAGTCTACTAGCACAACGAGTTAAAACTATATCGTTTCCTGTAGTCAAGATAAACTACTAAAACTTGTGCTACAATCCTACCGATGGGTGTCCAATTCCATCTAAGATTGTGAACCATTAAACTTATATTCCATAAGAACCGATGATATGATCTTCTATGTGTAAGCTATACTTTACACACCAAATCATCTACTATATGGAATAAAAGACACACATGCACAATATTTAAATAAATAATATAATGCAACCATTGCCCGTAAAGATTCCCATTAAAATAGCAAAACCAAGCTTATAACATATCCTAACCAATAAGAAAATTATGGCTGTTAGTATATCACTCTAACACCTATAACAAAAATCTTTTGTCCATCCTTATATTATTTACTATTACATTGAACCCGCTAACAACAATTCATCACTGTGGGTCAAGCCCAAATTTTTGATCACCTACACATCTGATAGAGTGACTCACAGACACTGTTATCTTTCTCTCAGTAAGTTCCTTCTTAGTTCCAAGTGGTCGGAGGTTAATGTTTGCATAATTAATGGATAGGAATCTCTCTGTTACATACGTCCATCCTTCAATGACTGTCAATTATGTAAACAATCTTAGCATATTAAAAACCAATATTTAAAAAAGCAGTCACACATGTTAACAACATTCCCAAACATGTTATACCGGTCAAGTCGAAAAGTCTCACTAGTTTAAAGTGCCACTAAATATGTGATTGAAAACTCCACCAATCTCAAAATTGCACCATCTCTCAGGTGGTACTGTCTAAGGACATATTTACTTGCTCACCAAAGTTCTTAAGTTTTGTTTCTTCATCTCCTTACGTAGGGTACTTGCTGCTTCTTAAATTATCGTCATCAGCTGAATACACTACAACCACATCGCGACTCAATCTTTCTCTTGTGCAACTTGGATTTTCAGTGAAATCGCAAAATATCTTTCCATTTTTAGAGACATTGTCATCAATGTGTGCTATTACCTTCCACATCCTTACGTCCCCCACTTTTTAGCTGATCTCTTAGCTTCTGTAACCGTAGTAAATTAACAAAAATATTTATAGTAAGTCTACATGTACCTGGACATGATTACTAAAATGAACAATATATAAGAAGAAAAATTGGTACCTGTATGAGCAAGGATTGATTTTCTTTCTTTACAAAGTCAAATCTTGAGTTTAGGTAGTCATAATTGGATTTGAGTAGTTTGTAATCTAGCTTGTTCAATTTACTTTGATTTCCATCTGGCTTTTCTATTTTGAAACTGTAGAGCCACTTGCGTGGTTGCAGCCCAAGCTCTCTAGCCAGCCGCAACTTCTTCCTCGGCTCAAACTTTGTCTTTAATTAGAACATGGACTCCAGAGAGCTTATTTGTTTGTCCCTAAACCTAGTACTATTCTCGTATTTCTTCTTCCTTTGAGTTTCAAGTGTGTTAGTTTGTGCTGGTGGCGGTGAGTCCTCTCCACCCTCCATCATCACTCACTTTCTTTAACTCTTTGTCAAAATAATGTGGTGTGTTTGACGCATCGGATTAGAGAGTAGGATAGGATTATTTAATCCCATCCGGACAGGAAAAAACAATTCCACCTATTAGGTGGAATTCGTTAATCTCCCTTTTGGCGGGAAATAAGCTTTAATGGTACAAATAATCCGCCCCTATATTCAATTCCGATGTACACCAAACATGGGATAAGATAAAATTGTCATATCTCACCTTTGTGAGAACCCGCGTTCTCGACGTTGGCTCCTGATGAGCGGCGATTCCATGTTGCTTTGAAAATCAATTTTGAAAAAAATGAGAGTCGCCTATAATTTTTGAAATAAGTGTGTGTGATTTAAAAAAAATAGGGTTTGATAATAATAGATGTAATGAAATAAGTGATTTTGCAAAGTTTTGGGCTTTTCGAAAACTAATTCGATGTAAAATCTTATATTTGATGTGATATGAAACGAGTTGGCCGATCTTGTACTATAGTTTACTGATTAAACCGGTATAGATGACGCTAGAACTCTCATAATCGAATATTTATCACATATACACCAGAATCTATGAGTTATATTGGTTATATAGTTATTATCGATTCCTTCGTATAACAATACTGCTAATCCGGACTTTTGAAAAAGTAAGAAAGTAATAATATTATTTTAAAACTGGATTAGGGTTTGTTATACGCTTTTGGTTTTGAAAAACAATTTGAAAAAGGGTTTTGAGAAGCTATCAAGTGATAGTAATTATGCAAATAAGAGTCTGAATTATAAGTTTGACGAATAAATAAAAGCAGAGCGAGAAAATTATACATGAGCCCTCTCGGAGGGAGAGAATATGGTTCTTTTGGTGCGCACCACGAAATCCTAGTGATTGTTAATGAAAACTATGAATGGAAGGGGGTCTATATATAACTGTAAAATACTTGGAGAGCAAAAAAATATATTGCAACCAGGACTCTAGGAGCTTATCACAAACCCTTTCCACTGTTGGATAATGATGATTGTTGAATACGTATTGGAAATAGAAGTCTTCTAGACCCTATCAAAATTTGAAGTCAATTGGAGTTCGGGAAGGACTCTGTTTGCTCTGATTGATACGAAAAGTATTTCCCGCGTAGGAAAGGTACTTGCGTACGACAAGCTCACTTGTCGTACGACAAGTGAAGTTGTAGCTATTCGATAATGCTAATTTTTGGATATGTATAGGAAATAGAAGTCTGCTAGACGTTCGCAAAATTAGAGGACAATTGGAGTTCGGAAAGGACTATATTTGCTCTGATTGGTACGAAGAGTTTTTCCTACGTAGGAAAGGTACTTGCGTACGACAAGTGAAGTTTTAGCTGTTCCATTTTCGTGAAATTGGAATATGTTTTGCCTCCAAATGTCTTCTAACTTGTATCCGAATTTGACGTCGATCGGAGTTCGGAAAGGTCTCCATTTGATTACCCGAAGTGAACTTTCGATTTTCTAAATTCCCAGAGATTCGGGTGTCGGATTGAGCTGATTTTTGAGTATACTACTCCTTATGTAGCAATCTAACAACTCTAAAAGTTTGAGGATGATCGGAAATCAAGAACTCTTTTTGTGCAAATACTCATAAGATTTGACTGTTTTTGGTTATGGCAGTTTCCGATAATTCTCGAAACTTTTCGTTCGGGTGTCTTTTTGGATTCCTTATTTGACTTGTATCTTATACATAGTATGTATGCATCTATGAATGCTCGTGCATGTATGTGTGTGAAAAGGCTGGGGCACGCGGAAGTGGATTTAAACAAATTAACTATATGTCTGTTAATAGCTGGATGTATTATCAAAAATCAATTTTAATCGAATCAAAAATAAACACTAAAAGTCTATGAATTTTAATTCTGGAAAACCTATTTTATTTTTTTTAGTACGCATCAATTAATAAAGCAATTAAACAGATAAGGAACACACTAGAATTAACGAGGTATCCCTGTAATGCAGGACTAATCCTCAATAATCCACTATATGCACAAAGGTTTACAGACTCGATTAATCACAAATCACACAGACTTACAAAACTTGAATCGCACAATCCACCTGCAAAAGTCTCCACCTTCTGCGTGTACAGTCCTCCTATTTCAATAGCACGAACAGGTTCACAACGAATCACTCGCTACGATATCACACCATTCTTCAACTCTGTTTGTGAATCACATGCACTTTGGGATCGATCTTATTTGTTCTTTAGATAAAGAACGCTTTCTTTGGCATGAACAAAAAGATCTAAGGTGTTTTTTTTTTGTTTTGAGGTTTTAATCTCTCTCTAAGGTGAAAAAAACTCTCTCAAAACATGTAAAAAAGAAGTTCAAAAGGTGTGTTTTTGACACAAGGCAATGGGTTTGATTTATAGGTAAAATCTTAAGTCAAAAACCTTTTTAGATTAGGAAAATACATTTAAAAAGGATTTTTTTTTTGATAAAAAAATCGATGCCCAGAAACATTGATGAACCGGTCCACAATAGCAAAATGTTTACCGGTCCACCTTTTACTGCCGGACCGGCCCACTAAGTCCCATGTGTACCGGTCCACCATTCAGAAAACAAATTCCATGGAAATTTAAAGGATATAGCCAGACCAGTACTCATTGGCATTGTGTGTACCGTTCCAGCTTATTGAAGGCGGAAAACATGAATTTTCTGAACCAGAACTCATCCATATGGAGAAAGATAATTTCAACTGAGTTAAAAACACCACCTAGGAAATTAAATTCAATGCCAATACTCACCGTATTTATCTTCATGTAATTCTTCAGTGTATCGCTTTGATAGCTTGGCTTTCTTGTAATTCTTCAGATGCAATCTCGAACAACTCAAATAACTTACAAGCAAACGTATTTTTGTTGAAGGAACAAAGCCAACCAAAATATAGACTTTATAATCTCCCCCTTTGGCTATTACGAAATAAAACATATACAGCCTAACATACTTGATGACTCGATCACTATAACTACGCTATCCCATACGTAATTACAATAATAGAATCAATTCTCGCTTATTACAAAATAACTAAGCACGCAAGACATGCCAACACCTTGAATCTCTGTGCCGGCTGCTTCGAACTCATGCTTCTCCTTATCCTATACTTCAACCTGAAACACTAAAGCTCAAACAAACCTTTGAGAAACATCTGGGTTATATGAGAGATAAATTAACAAAGAAATCAATAAAATCAAAATCTCCCTTCACCCAACAATTCCCTTTATAACTTCTCTCCCCCTTTACCAATTCTTCTCCCCCTTTTGTGAGAAATAGACAAAGGAAAAACAATAGAATATGTAGGGAATCCAATCTCTCCCCATTAACTACTCTCCTTTTCTATGTACTTTCTCCCTAAAACTTATGGAAACTTTCCCCCAATATCAAGAAAATACAAGAAAAATAAGGAAGGAATATACGGAAAGTAGCAAAACAGGGAAACCAACTATCTCCAACTCCCAAAGAAAACTAGTTTGGAGATTCGAAGCAAAAATTTGCTAAACAAAAACAATTTTAGCACAACTTAACATGCATCGCTATGTACATTTATCAAATCCAAAAATTATCAATTAAGATAAAAAAAACTTGTGATTCCATTAAATTGATACATGTACTAACGGTCAAAAGATGATAATCAACTAGTAAACATATATACGCCAAGCAACAAAAAGTATTGAAATATATCCCATTGTTCATGCAAATTGGATCTTTCAAAGTGCAATTCGAATAAACATAGATCTTGAAAGATTCGTGAACCCATATACGTGAAAATTTAGAAAGCCTTTAAGACATTAGATTTTCAACTTTTTCTCCCTCGGAAGCAATCTTTTTCCCTCAAACATGCATTTTTTTATTTTGCATTTAATTATGATGTTTTTATGCAAGCAATCATTCAATTTTGATGGAGGCTTTCACCCCTAGTGAAGGTCAACTATACACCATTTTGGGAGCTTTCGGTTCTCCTTCCACTATGGTAGCCCTTTTCCATCCCCTCAACATTTTTTCTTCACTTTGCTTGTCTTTTAAATTTTCACTCAAAACTACATCACCAAAACTCATTGCATATAATCACAACACTTAGACTACTTCTCCCTAAATAGTCCATATATAGGAGCTTATGAATTTTTAATTTAAAGAACCATGTCTAACCCATGTGATTATTCAAATATTCCAATGTAGATAGTGCAGTGAAATGTGCGGGATATACTAATATACTCTTACGAGATTAAAATAATATACCACCGATCTCAATCAAGTTAGGCAATATAGCACATATATCTCAAGTTAAGCATTTATATAAAAAATCATGAGATATCCATAATTTAAAAGTAACAATCACATTGCATGTAAGTATTCAAGAAAATCTTGGATTTTAAATAGTTTAGCAAATTTCAAAAAAAAAATCCAAACTTGTATAGAAATCGTGATCTAAGCAAGGAGGTAAAACAAGACCGATCCTATATGCAACTACCTAGCATGGCTAACTAACCAATCCCCCGTATGCTAGGCAAACTCCTAATCACGTAAGTGAGTGAAACGGTCCTTTTTGGAACCCAAACTTGTGAAACCCTGGCAGTTCTAACCTTCTCATATCCCCCAAATTGCCTACCACCAGGACCATCACCAAAACATAAAGCCTTAATCTCATTGATAATCCTAGTAGACTCAGAAACTAGAACTCTAACCCTATCCTCAAAATTGAAAGATCTAGTCTTTGGTTTAGGTTTAGATTTAGTGGGGATAAATTTTGGCAAATTCCTTAGAAACTAATTCCTCGCTTGCCAACAAAATTCTCTTAAATGACTATTGTGATTGCAAAAATCAACCAAAAAGTTTGTGGTAATGTGTGCTTATAAGATTCAAACGGATCACTTCTTAAACTTCCTCTTGTGTATGAGAAACTTGCTTAGGAATTATAATGGCCTGGATTTTCCTAATGGGTTTTCTCTTCACGAAATTCTTTTGTGTCTGCTTTGACAAAAGTCAAGTTTTCCTTGGAATCTGAACTAGAAGCAAACTTACCAAAACCTATCCCACTTTTGTCATTCGAGAAGTGAATATGACCTATAAGCATGTGAGCAAGTTTTTCAAACATATTCTCAAGATCAACCTTGACAAATTTAGCCTTTTCAAGTTCTCTTTCAAGGTGCGTAACTTTAAGTTTAAGGCTATCATTGTCTTTACTCAAAGAGATAATGTTGTATTTTAATTTCTCGTTCTCATCAAGGAGAGACTGGCTTGTGGGTTAAAATTTAGACACTTTGACCAAGAGTGCACTTTTCTCATCATTCAACTAGCCTATCAAACCCTCGCACTTTTAAATTTGTTCCATATTTTCACAAAAAAATTCAACTTTTTATTGAGATTGAATTCTCTCTTCTTGGCCTTAATCAATTTTTCACATTGCTGGTCATAAGCTATTTGAATATCAAATTCTTCTTCAAATTCTTCATCGGAAGTTTCGTCTGACTTGTGAGACAAGTTAGAATCGATGGTCTCTTCTTCCTTAGAATTTGAAGACTCATATAGCACATAATTAGCAACAAAAGTCATATATTCCTTTTCCTCATGGGATTGCAAATCATCTTCATCCTCACATAGTGTAGCATGCATGGTATGATTAGACTGTCTCTGTAACCTCTCGTATCTCCTTTCCGAGCCAATTCTCCTCTTCAGCCCGATTAAGGTTTTGTTACCGTTAGATCATGAACATTAGGTTTCGAGCATATTGTAATTGAACCGATACCTCCAGCATGTCATATTAAGTATATTAAGTTTGTAAGATCAATCATTTCATTATTCGGGTGATCCGAATCAAAAATGAAAAGTAATCGCGTATTTTGAACTTTTCGAAAAAGTTAATTTTTGGCCAACTTTTGGAGGCCATAATTTTTTCATTCGAGGTCCAAATGACTCCCCGTTTGAGGCCACGTCTTCATCTCAATATCCTCTTTTATGTTTTGACCAAAATCCAAATCACACTCCTCGGTGGTCGAATCAGCTTGCAAAGTAAGCAAATTGTTGAAATTCGGTTGTTCGGGATACTTCGACAGAACGCTGTTTTTGATGAATTTTTGAGAATGATCCATCCATAATATTAGGAACCTCTCTCTTAGTAAATTGTAGATCTTTGAATTACCTTTTCGTTAATATAAAGATCACCTCAATCGGAGTTCTGAGCAAGAAGTTATGGCCAAAATACTAACAGTGCACCAGATTTTACCCATCAGTCGACTGAAGAGGTCCTGAGCCCGATTATAAAGGTAAAACATAGTACATTTCGTCCCAAACATATACACCAACCTAGAGAGCATTGAGAGGGCGATTAGGGGGCTATGTGGGGAGATTTTGTGAGGGTTTAACCACTTATATATGTGACTTATCATTTTGAATCATCACCATCATCATCTTCCTCCTCAATTTCCTTTCTCCATTAATGAGGGTTTCAAGCTCAACTTTGGAGATTTTGCAATTGCTCTAACCATGGCTCAATACACCGCTCTTAACCTTGAAGAATTCCTTGATTGAGGTGGGAACACTAGTACTCAAACTCTATTTTAGATTATTACATGTTATATCTTCCAAATCAAACCAAATTTGGGGGTTTTGCCAACAACTTCGAAAATTACATGTTCATGGGGTTTTGGGTTGTTTTCTTGTGATTCTTTGCTTGATTTACATTTCGTATAACTCCAATATGATTATTATACAAGAATCCCCAATTATATATTCATCCTACTATAGATTGGTTTAAAACCCTTACTTACAGATACTATAGCAACTGTTAAACCATGATATGGTTATATATTGTAACGACCCGGTCGCACCTCAGTACGATATTGTCCGCTCTGGGTAGCGTCCTAGACAGGCCTCAGCCCCAGGACATCTACCCTCACGGCTTTGTTTCTGGGAGCTCACGACCAGCTTCCCAGGGGGTCACCCATCCCTGGAATTGCTCTGGTCCAAGCACGCTTAACTTTGGAGTTCTCATGGGATCCGAAGCCAGTGAGCTACCCAAAAGGCCTCGTACTTAATTAGCGACCATATCTTACTTATATGGGTCTCCAAGGATCCCCCAACTTCCGGTGTGGGATGCCCCCTTTGAGCTACCATTCCTCCACACAAGGGAGTACTCATCGCTCGAGCTACCATTCCTCCACACAAGGGAGTACTCATCACTCAGGGCGTCACATCCTTCCCCCCAAGGGAATCGACGTCCTCGTCGACACACCGTACTCTGTGGGGTCCTCTCTGATACCATTTGTAACGACCCGGTCGCACCTCAGTACGATATTGTCCGCTCTGGGTAGCGTCCTAGACAGGCCTCAGCCCCAGGACATCTACCCTCACGGCTTTGTTTCTGGGAGCTCACGACCAGCTTCCCAGGGGGTCACCCATCCCTGGAATTGCTCTGGTCCAAGCACGCTTAACTTTGGAGTTCTCATGGGATCCGAAGCCAGTGAGCTACCCAAAAGGCCTCGTACTTAATTAGCGACCATATCTTACTTATATGGGTCTCCAAGGATCCCCCAACTTCCGGTGTGGGATGCCCCCTTTGAGCTACCATTCCTCCACACAAGGGAGTACTCATCGCTCGAGCTACCATTCCTCCACACAAGGGAGTACTCATCACTCAGGGCGTCACATATATCGATACATAGATGGGTTTAAAAGTATGATTTGGATATAGTTACTTGTGATTGGGATATTATTATTGTACTTTAATTATTACTTCCTTATTTACGAGATTTGCTAACTACTTGCCAGTCCGTAACTACGCTGGACATATTTATAAGTTTATTATATATAAACCAAGTACCAAAATCACATGGGGAAGTTTATATTGAACTTAAATCTTATAAATTATATATTATACTTGGCTTAGAACTTATGTGATGAAAACCTATGAAACTTCCCACGTGAGTATTATTTTTAACTAAGCCAATATTTAACAGACTTGGCAAAGCGAGTTTAAGTACAACAACAATACTACTATTTAATCTTTGATATATACACATGCGCTATATATATACATATGAGACATACACATATATGTTGGAATATATATTCTTATAATTTATACATATGTTTGACAAGATTCTTTTATTTACATGTGAATGAGATATCTTATGTGATATTTGTAAAAGTAAGCTTGAGATATGTATATATATATATTTTCACTACCAAAATTCTTGAAGGACACGTGTGTGTTAGATGCGAATCAAGAGATGTATATATACATGTGTCAACGTGTGTACTATGAATAAGTATATTCTTTGGGATAACACTTTATATTGATTTCTTGGTTTTGTAAGGCACTAATGGTCCACAGGGCTGACCTAACCTTGGTGGGTAGATACCCTGGTCTGCGTAGAGGGACCCCGCTATATTAGCAACATACTCTATGATCCAGGTAGAGGTATCCCACTTTGGGAGTGGCATACTCTATGGTCCAAGAATGGGGACCGCGCGAGGCACCATACCCTACACATCTAGGTGGTCCACGGGGGGCCCCAACCTTGGGGGCTTAAATCCAGATCATAGTGCACTGTAGAGAAAATTCCAGATGTTGGAGATGAGATAGACAGATATGAGTTAGATTGATATTAGATTGTGATTAAAAGATTAGTGCCTACGTTTGTTCTATGACTATATTTTCTTATGATAGTTTATTTATATCATGAGAGTATTTATTTTATTACTATAGTTTTTCTTATCTCAAGAATACTTTGTTATAGTAATATTGTTTTACTTTGATGATATATTCTTATTATGTAATCGGGGCCGGGATAGCATTTGACACACATATCATATAAAATGATTTTCATTGCATTGATATCTATCATATGTTATAGAAATGGTGTATATATATGCATGATAACAACAAAACTATTCTCATTTGATGCATTGCATGTATAGTTTTTGAAGTGTACTTTTACATAAAAAAACCTTATAGTTTCCACTGAGCCCGTGTTTGGCTCACTCCCATTTTTCAAACCAGTTTTCCAGGTACTTCCTTGGGGCGGCACGAGTACGTGATTAGAAACCTTTGATGACCCTAAACGTTTGTAGTCGTCTATGGATGACTTGTCCCTTGTGGATTATAGATAATATAACCGTTTGATTTTATTGTATCATTGATTTGTATTAAATTCTATCCATAAGTGTTGTAAAGGCCATTTAATTATTTTTGGGACCCCGTTGGAGGAATTATTGTATATTGAACTGCTTGATGATTCATGAATTCAAAAGTGTGGAGTTTTGTTTCTAATTAAACCTTCTTTATAATTTATAGGTTGGTTTTATTGAAATTATAGACTCCACATGCCAAAATTTTCTGAAAAATGCAATCTAATTTGAAATTTTCTATTATATCAGTTCTAAGTTATGCATTCCAACCCGTCTTGCATGGCATCATGATTAACCGGGTCCTGGAGGTCCAAACCTCATAATGGGATTCGGGGTGTCACCTATTCGCTTTCCAAAGCTTGTTAAATTTAGTCGCACATTCCCAAGCTTGATGACCTTTCCTATGACATTCAAAGCATTCATCGCTCTTACCACCACTATTCCCATACTGCTTTTAGAATCCTTGATTTCTCCGATTTGATGACCAATAAGTATTTTTGTTTTCATTCAGTTTAGAAGAATTTTTGGAAGTTTTGCTCAATCGAATGAGTTTTTTGAAATTCTTAGCAAATTTGGCCATCTATTCTTCATCAAAATCAAGGTCCTCATCATTATCATCATCAGAATTTTGAAAATTTTTAACTTTGAAAGCAATGTTGTCTTTCTTTTGTGATAAGTATTTGGAGAGAGTATTAGCTTCAAAAGTTTGAAAAGATCCTAAGAGTTCGTTCTCTTTTAAATTATTTAAATCTTTGCTCTTTTTTATAGCAGTAATTTTGGGAATGAATCGATCTGGCAAAGATCTTAGAATTTTTGTTTACAATTCTATGTTTAGGAATTATTTCATTCAGATTGTAAAGAGAATTGACAATATCTTTAAGCTTACTATGAAACTATGTGATGGTTTCACTGTCTTTTATTATAATTGTTTCAAATTCTGAAGTTAAATGTTGAATTTTAGAATGTTTGACAGTGTTTGTACCTTCATAAACCACCTCTAAGATTTCCCATGCCTCTTTTGAACTCTCACACATGGCAATCTTTTTAAATTCATCCTCCGTCACTGACTTTGGATTAAATTTAGTCCTTTAGAATTTCATTTATCCGATTCTAATTCACCAGCAATCCACGATTCAGTTGGTTTGATATCAATTTTAGGAACATTCTCAATTGTGGTACTTGTGGTGGGTGTTTTCCAACTATTCACTACTGCAAGCCATATGCGTTCATCTTTGGATTTTAATAAAATTCACATCATGGCTTTCTAGTATGAATTGTGGTAGGTGCTTTCCAACCATTCACTACTACGAGCCATACGTGTTCATCTTTGGATTTTAATAAAATTCACATTATGGCTTTCCAGTATGAATTATTGGAACCATCCAAAATAAGAGCGATAGATGTTTGATCTTTACCCATAATAAACAAACAAACACAAAACGAGCAAGAAAAACAACGCAAACACAACGAAAACCTAGGTAACATCCTCTAATACCAAGTGAAAAAGGCCGAGGCGCGTGGAAGCGAGTTCAAACAAATTAACCCTAGGTTTATTATTAGGCGGATGTATTATTAAAAATCAATTTTAATCGAATAAAAAATAAACCCTAAAAGTCTATGGATTTTAATTTTGAAAAACATGTTTAATCTTTTTTAGTGTGCATCAATTAATAAAGCAATTAAACAGATAAGGAAACACCAGAATTAACGAGATATCCTTGCAATGCAGGACTAATCCTCAACAATCCACTATATGTACAAAGGTTTATAGACTAGATTAACCACAAATCACACAGACTTACAAAACTTGAATCGCACAAACTGCCTGCAAAAGTCTCCACTTTCTGCGCGTACAGTCCTCCTATCTCAATCACACGAACATGCTCACAACAAATCACTCGTTATGGTATCACACCGTTCTTCAATTCTGTTTGCGAATCACACGCACTTTGGGATCTGATTTATTCTTTAAATAAAGAACGCTTGCTTTGGCATGAATAAAAAGGCCTATGGTGGTTTTTTTGTTTTGAGGTTTTAATCTCTCTCTAAAGTGAAAAAAAAACACTCTCAAAACATGTAAAAAAGATGCTCAAAAGGTGTGTTTTTGACACAAGGCAATGGGTTTTATTTATAGGTAAAAGCTTGAGTTAAAAACCTTTTTAGATTAGGAAAATACATTTAAAAAGGAAATTCTTCGATATAAAAATCGATGCGTAGAAACATTGACAGACTAGTCCACAATAGCAAAATGTGTACCAGTCCACCTTTTACTGCCGGACCGGCCCACTAAGTCCCATGTGTACCGGTCCACCATTCAGAAAACAAATTCCATGGAAATTTAGAGGATATAGCCGGACAATACACATTAGCATTGTGTGTATCGGTCCACCTTATTGAAGGTGGAAAACATGAATTTTCTGAACCAGAGCTCATCCACATGGAGAAAGATAATTTCAACTGAGTTAAAAACACCACCTAGGAAATTAAATTTAATGCCAATACTCACCGTATCTATCTCGATGTAATTCTTCAGTGTATCGCTTCGATGGCTTGGCTTGCTTGTAAATCTTCAGATGCAATCTCGAACAACTCAAATAACTTTCAAGCGAACATATTTTTGTCGAAGGAACAAAGCCAACCAAGCTATAGACTTTACAACATGCTCATTTTCTTAGAAGTCGGGATTCTTGCGAGGGTCGCAAAATAAGGTGTTCACACACCCTCTTACCCTGCGCGTCAAATGCAACAATTGAGATTACAATTTCATTTTTAAGGACATACAATAGTGACATACCAAATGTCAAATACACTAACCTAATGAAAATATTTCATACTTGTTTACCTGGCAAAAAGAGGAGAATACATTGTGAGGGAGATCCTTTATATCTATAGGGTATTTCAGACAATTTCAAAATGCCACTTCACCATTTTTTACTTAAATATTTCATTTTTAAAATTTAAAATATTTTAACATTTATTTTATAATTTTATTTTCAATAAAAATTGTATCGTTAACAAATATTCTCCAAAATCTATCAAATAAGATCCACATTCTTTATAATTTTTCATTAAAATATTATGATGAATAATGCCAATAGCAATTTTATTGACTAAATTGTTGGAGATGATTAGTTTTTTTAGAACTTCCTCTACCTTTGTGCTGATCTCTTAATTAGCTTATGTAACAATAATAAATTTACACAAATATTTTTGGTAAGTCTACACGTACCAAGACATGATTACTAAGATGAACAATATAAGAAGAAAAATTTGTACTCGTATGAGCAAGGATTGATTTTCTTTCTTTACGGAGTCGAATCTTGAGCTTAGGTTGTCATAATTGGATTTGAGTAGTTTGTATTTTATCTTGTTTAATTTGCTTTGATTTCCATCTGGCTCATCTGTTTTGAAACCATATAGCCACTTGGATTTGAGCTTTATCTCCAGCCTGAACATGGACTCTAAAGAGCTTATTTGTTCGTTGCTAAACCTCCTACTATTCTTGTCTTTCTTCTTCAATTCCTTTGAGTTGAAACTGTGTCAGTTTGTGCTGGTGGCAGTGAGTCCTCTCCACCTTCCATTATCATTCACTTTCTTCAACTCTTTATCAATATGTGGTGTATTTAATACACTGGATTAGAGAGTAGGATATGATTATTTAATCCAATCCAGATAGGATAAAACAATCCCACCTCTTAGGTGAGATTCGTTAATCCTTCTTTCGCTGGGATAAGAAGTTTTAATGTAATAATCCGCCCCTACATCCAATTTCGATGAACACCAAATATGGGATAGAATAAAATTATAATATCATACCCTCTTATCCTGCGCGTCAAACGCACAACATTTGAGATTACAATTTCATTTTTAAGGACAAACAATAGTGACATAGCAAATGTCAAATACGCTAACCTAATGAAAATATTTCATACTTGTTTACCCGGCAAAAAGAGGAGAATACATTGTGAGGGTGATCCTCCATATCTAAAAGGTATTTTAGACAATGTCTAGATGTCACGTCATTAGTTTTTACTTTAATATTTCATTTTTAAACTTTAAAATATTTTAACTTTTAATTTATAATTCTATTTTGAATCAAATTTATATTGTTAAAAGATATTCACCAAGATCTATCAAAAAACATCCACATTCTTTATAATTTTTCATTAAAAAATATGATAAATAATGCCAATAGCAATTTTTTTGACTAAATCATTGGAGATAATTTTTTTAAAACTTCACCATGTTCACGTAGCAACTTCGTATTTAGACATACTTACATGTCCATGTTTTTAGTAGATCTAATTTGTGTTAATATTAGAAATGATCTAATGTACAATGATCACCCATGTATTTGTTTTAGTTTTAAACATAGTAATATTCGTTCTTATGCACCCTCTATTTGAGATGAAAACAATAATATTTAACAACAATAATACTGATAAACGCGTAATATTGCCATTCATACACTCTTCTTAGGAATTGTTTGACGTGTTTATCTCTTTAAGACTACTTGGTTTGCCAACTTATTTCACGATTAGTCTCGTAACACTTTTGTATTTGACATTGCTTGAAAAGACACATTTTATATTTATTTTGGTGTCTTTAGATCGCAAGAAGTGAATTGGACAAAGGAAGAAAGATCAACCAAGCAATTTTAGACTCTAAAGTAAAAGGTCAACGGAAAATCAAAGAGCTAGATTGATCTAGCTCATTCCAAGATCAATTTAGAGTTGACAGAAAGTATCTGAGATCAATCTAGCTTTTTGCTAGATCAATCATATAATTATTTTCAACACTTGGATTAATCTAGTTTAGGCCAAGATTGCTTTAAGAGACATACTTGATGCTTTATGTCACATCTCTCTTATTTCTCTACTTACCATAACTTGCTTAAAGGGACAACTTTAGCTATGAAATTGGTGAAGCTCATAGAATTTATTATTTTAATTAGTGGTTGTTTTGCCCATGCTAGAAAGTGAATAACTTTTGACTTTTGAGTACAAAAAGGGGGGGGGGGGGGGAGACAACATATATCTATTTATAGTCTTCATTATTGTATTTGGAAGAGATTTTTTTATCACTTCTCATCTCTCAATTTATTGAGAGCTTGCAATTTTCATTGAAGAGAAATGGAATACACTTATATAATTCTTGTTTCTACATTTATTATGGAGTAAATATCTTTGCTAAAGCTAAAGATGAAGTTTGCAATCCATTAATTATGTAAGTTCAATTTCATTCCATTGTTAGTATTGTTAAATACTTGTTGAATCCTTCACCTTCTCCATTTATTCAACCATTCATAAGCTAGTAAGATAATTTTCATAAGATGATTTGACTTTATATGCCTTGTATACATAGATCTCAAGCATTAATAAAGAGATGATACACTTGTGTATTTGTTACTAGTATATGTCAATTCTTTCTATGAATGAGATACTTTTCATTACCAAGCATGATTCCAATGGAAACACCATAAATTTGAGATTCCAATCCTTGAATTCTTTAATGATATGTTGAATGCTTTCTACACTTCATGTGATTTTGAGACTCAATATTTCTTAGTTAAAGTGTTGCCAAGGAGGATCTCTTATGCTTATGCCATAAACAACTTCATTAATTATTTTAAGCATTCAATTTGTATTTATCAAATATGTCTAAGCTGGATGATTTAATCTCCAACTGGACCTCCCAATCTTAGACAAAGGAAATGTTATGATTTATTGAGCTAAACTCTTTGTAGTTGGCTATTTTCATAATCAAGTCAATTGCCTAGGGGAAACTAATAATGAGTTCTCAAGTGCCTAGTTTAAATTTATGCCTGCTCTTTTGGTGTATCTCAAGTTTGTATCTTGGTTGAACATTATATGGGAATGAGTTGCACTTGCTTTACACCCTTTGTTACAAGATAAAAAGGAGAAATACACTTATGTTGAGTTTCGCTTACACCTTTTATTTATATGGCATTTACATGGAAATGGGTTGCTTTTGCTTCACATTCTTTTGCTTTAAAAAGTGTAAGATACTTAATACTTATGAATTACATTGAGAATTTTGAATGAGATTGATTTTACATAACATTGCAAAGCAAATGAATTCTATAATGCCTTAGCCTTTTCTCATCATTTGATATATAACTTTAATTTTTATTAGAAGACTTTAAAATCAAAAACTAAAATCAATCAATCCATTTATCTAAACAAAGCCTTGGACTTGTAATCATTACATCATCTTTCCGACTATCCTTGTGGTTCAACACACCTACATTGGAGTTCCTAAGCGCGAAAGTATTTTCGCCGCGTTAAATACTTGTCAAATTAAGAATGAACTAATTGAAATGTCCCATTTTAAGAGTAATTATATTTTTTAGAGTTAGGGGTTGTTTGTTTTAGCCACTTAAATCTGAAAACTTAAGTTGTTTTAAAGTTTTAGATTTAAATGGTTTCAAAGCTATTTGTTTGCCAAAAAAGTTAAGTGGTTTGCCACTTAAAACTGGAAATTTGCATCAAAAATTTTATGTGGCAAATTAGCCATTTAAATCTGAAAACTTGAAACACCTTATTGTAAAATACGTATTTTAACCTCTTCAAAGCTTCCTCTTCTATTCACAGCTTCTTCTCTCTTCCACAAAAGAGAAGAACAAAACAGAGGGAGTTCAACTATATCTTAATTTCAACTTCATTGATCACTTTTCAAGTAACCTTAATTTACTTAAGCAACCAAAAATCATCTTACAACTAAATGACAGAGCAACGAACTTACAAATAGAGTAACCCTAAAATTTGAAACAACATTTATACAACGGTTCAAACTCCAAAACATTAAGATTGAACTCCAAAACATCGAATTAGAACAAACTCCTGCTTATCTTAGGCCAAATTAATTGTTAAAACACATATGTACATACATACATAAATACATGTACGAGTAAAAGAGTCTTCAACGGGGAATTGGCTGGCGCAAGTCGATTTTCTGGTCGGCGAGGGTAGACAAGGAGATTGAGACTTCAATAGACTCTTCAAAGGCTTTTGTGGTTAATTCTTTCCTTTTTTTTCTATTAATAATATTATTATAAATTATTGTGAAAAATTCGTAGAATGTTTTACTTTCATATAAAATTATGTCCTTATATTTTAAAATTTGGTCATGTTTACAAATTTTATTTTATGAATTTTTGCATTTAGCGAAGTAATGGTGATTAGCAATTTTCATAGATGAAATGGGATAACTTCGTTGTAAAGTTTAAAGTATACGGTGATTAGTAATTTTCATAAATGAAATGGGATAGCTAATAAGGGCAAAATTGTCATATTAAAAAAAATAAAAATTCAGACATATTATATTCAAACAAACAACATTTTTTCAGAAACAATTTATAGAGCTCAAAAATGAAAATTTTAGTTTTCAATTTTCAGTTTAGTTTTATTAAGCGCAACCTAATTCATTGTTCCAAGATCTCATGATAATAAACAAATATTCGTATTGTAAGATGGCAATTGCTTGGGTTTGGGCAAACATAAACATGACCCACCTAAACACTTATTAATTTATAAATTGGCATGTAGTATTCATACATTAAAAGGAAATAAAGTGAGAAAGAAATAAAAGGACAAAGATTCACAAAAAAAAAATAGTAAAAATAATTATCTAAAAATATAAATAAATTTTTATTAGTTATTAATAATAGAGATAAACCAAAATTTTGATAGATTAAACACGTGCATTATAAATAAATAAACAACTCTAATTATATTTCATGAATTAAATATATGCCTATCGTTATACATAATATTTTCAGAATGCCATCTTAACAGTTGGATGAAAACGTAAATAACTAAGGATAAATCCTTCAGTTGAAAATATAAGTTAAGAGACTTCCGTTATGTCAAACTTTTGTTATTTATTAATAGATTTATGTATTTACGTATGTATTCATATTAGAATATTGGATGTAAATCAGGCATGTAAATTAGTATTTTTTTTTCATTTTTTACTTGTACTTATTTTACTTTACATATTCATTTGTTTTTCCAATGTAAAGGTGTCATATTATGATTGGCCAATATCATTTTTTTTGCTTTTCATTGTTAAATTATTTTTGAAAGTTACCCACATGTTAACTTTCTATTGGTTTAATTTAAAATACTTCTCCACATATTAAACTTTACGTACAAGAGTTTTTTAATATATTAGATTTGGGGTAGCAGGGGTATTAATAGGTAAATCATGAAAATTTGAACGGAAACGTCACTAAACTGTTGCTGTGACAATCAAATTCAAACAATAAAATGATACTTTGGCCCCGTTTGGTGGAGGTTTTGAATTAAACCTTTTTTTTTGAAAAGTGTGAAAATAGGTTGAAAATTTGAGTTGAGTATAATTTGTTTTTTGGTAGAATTGTTTTTTAATCAATTTAAAAAAAACTCATGAAAAAAATGCAAAAAATAATCACAATGGATTTTATATATCTCGATAGGTAAGTTTCCAATATATATATATATATATTTTTATCTAATATTGGTTTTTGGATTTTAAGTTGTAGCATTTTTAAAGTTTTATAAGAGATAAAGTAAAATCAAATGAAATTTGAAAAGTGCAAAAGTAAAGTTGACTTTTTTGTAGTTTTCTACCAAGCATGAGCTTAAAACATTGAAGGAGATGGGTATGGGATCAAGAGAGAACATGGAATTCAATTGAATTATTCTTAAGCGAGAAAGGGGTTGGAAATATCATAAAGGAAAATTTGGAAGTAACTTCAAATTTGAAGCCCAATAATGTTAGTACCAACTTCAAGAGAGAGTATGGGATTCAGTTAAATTATTCTCAAGCATGGCAGATCAAATAAATTGCAAGGGAAGAGCTTCAGGAACTTTCAAAGAGGCTAGCCAATTACCTTTGTTCTACGAGAAAATAATGGGAAGGGGATAGTGATGCAACCTTTTGATTACGTAATCATATTGCACAGTAATCATATTATAAGGCGTGCTATCTAAATTTTTTGATTTTATAAAGCTAGTCATCAAACACTTAATATAACTGTTTTACAAAAATATATTCCATAATATGTCTTTTGGCAGTCATATTACTCAGTAGTCATATTACAAGATATGTTATCTAAACTTCTTGATTTTATAAAGTTATCAAACACTTAATATAACTGTTTCACAAAAATAAATTCCATAATATGTATTATGGTAGTCATATTACTTATTATTTTATTTTTTTATATGGAATTCAAATATGTAATATGTCTAATATATGTACATTATAATATGTTTGAATTTTGTTAAGGATAATATATGAAAATCTTTAACAATGTTATCTCTATTTATTTGACTTAAAGTTTGAAATAAATTTTAAAATTTTAAAAAATGGATATAGTTATCTTAATTTTTGTTAGTTCAGATTTTGATAGTCATTTAATTTTAACGAAATGGAAAAAAGGGCAAATTTGGAAAGGGTGATTTTTTTTTTCTATCCACCATATCTTGTAGTTAATCCACCTTTAAATAATAGAAATTTTGAACAAAGTTTCACAATATTATCTTTTTTAAAATTGATAAGTATATTCACCAATTAAAATTAATTTATAATTGTATAAATTTAGATTCCATATTAATTAAGATTCCTAATCCAAATATAATTCCTTTAAATCTCTTACCTTTTTTCTTTTAGGGCGCGTTTGGATTGCAAAATTGGATTTAACTTTAAGAACCCTAATTTTTTCTTACTCCTTAAGAATCCTAATTTCTTCTACTACTTTATTTACACTCAATAACAAGTTCAAACTAAAATGAAAATGCAAAATTAAAATATTGAGATTTCAAATCGAAATAATAAGTTGAAATTAAAAATCCCTAATTAAAATTGACTTCATCATTCTCTTCCATATATTTTAAATATGGATCTTAATGCATAAACACGTGTATAGTACGTACTATTTCTTCTTATGGCCCTCTTCCTCTTAATCGACAATGAAAAACTTTCCAGAGAGATTAGAGAGAGAGAGCGAGGATGAGGGAGTGAGAAAACATAGGAAGTGAGAAAGTGGCGGAAATTTGGATCAATTTATAGAGAGAGAGAATGGTTGGCAAAATTTGGGATCAATCGAAATCAAACCCAGGGATGAAAGAGATCTTTATAAATATATGTGATTACTTTGAGATTCAATTAGATTTAAATTGAAGAAGAAGAAGAAGTTGAAGATGATACTTTAGATGAAGTATTTACATACATATATATATATATATGGAGAGAGAGAAAGAAAGAATAAAGAAGATGAAGTATTATTGTACATATATGTATATGTACAGGGAGAGAAAGAACAAGAAAATTAAAAAGGATGAAAGATTTAGACCTTGTTGGGTATAAATTTAGAGAGAGAAAATTGAACTTATAAGATAGAAAAAGAGAGAAATTAGGATTCAAGTATGAAAATGATTTGAGAAGAAGAAGATGGAAGGGGAATAATGATAGGAGTACAATTGTAAAAAAAATTTAAATTAAATTTGGACGGTGGGAAGAATAAGGAGGAGGAGGAGGATGCGATGGTGGGAAGAAGAAGAAGAAAAAAAAAAAGGAGGATCTCCGACGGTGGGACAGTGGGAAAGAAAAAAAAATTAAATTTGAATCGGAAGGGGTTAAATTTTGATTTTGTTATTTTACTTCAAAGATAATTAAAATTTACTTTAGAATCTAAATCTTTAAAGTGGTTGAACTCATTAATATAGTGGATATTTTATTATTAAAAATAATATTTATAAAATTAAATTTATAATATATTTTTGTCAGTTTATCCGCGCTTGCGGATTAACTTAATATGTAACGCGGATTAACTACAAGATTTGGTTGATAGAAACAACATCACCCATTTCAAAAAATATAGAATATATATATATATATAATCAATAATTAAATAACAAATTAGTAATTATCCAAAACATTGGGCCAATAACTAATTAATCAAACGAAGTGGGTTAAATGCAAAATCATTCAAAAATCATGGACCAAACACAAAAAGGCCCTATAAAAAATGGAACTTGCCACATGTTAACTTTTTATTGGTTTAAGGCTAAATGACCAATAAGTACAACGTACTTTATCCCATTTTTCAGTTATGCCAACCAATTTCATTTTCCATCAAAAGTACCATTAAACTTTTCGTGTTATTTCATTTAGGTCCAAATTGTAACTTGCGTCAATTATTTTTAACGGAATGCTGAGTTGGCACAAAAAATCTGACGTGGCACTTAAAAAAATAAAATTTAATGACGTGCCATTTAATCTCTTCTTCCCAACTCATTTTCTCTCTCTTCAATTTTTCCATTCCAGCCACTCCATTGATTCCGATCTTTACCACCATTTTTTTCGGCCACTCCATTGACTCCGGGCACCTCCATTTTTTTCCATCTTCTTCCGTCATGAACCCTCCTCCGCCCATCTCTTCAATTGATGACGACTCGCCGGAAATGGGTTTATAATGTTAAAAGAGAAAAAATGGAGTGGGCGGAGAAAAATAGAGTCGCCGAAAAAAATGAAAATGGGGAGAAAGCATTTTTCAAGGAAAGTACTTCACCGTCACTAGAGTGCTTCACCAAGCCTCCATTTTCACCATTGATATGCAACTATCTATGGAACAATTTATGCCCTTTCCGCCGGACGTAGTAAGTTTGGAGCTCCCCCATCGTTTTTGTTTCTCATCATTGTGATGCAGCAACACACACCAAGGCTGCCCTTAGTTCTTACTTTTGTAATATGCCAAGCACTGTTTTTGTTGATGTAATGCCTGCTTCTGTTACGGCGACTCCATTTTTTACGGCGACTCCATTTTTCTCTGCCCATTCCATTTTTTCTCTTCTAACATTATAAACCCATTTTCGGCGAGTCGTCATCAATTGAGGAGATGGGCGGAGAAGGGTTCATGAAGGAAGAAGATGGAAAAAAATGGAGGTGGCCGGAAAAAATGGTGGTAAAGGTTGAAATCAATGGAGTGACCGGAATGGAAAAATTGAAGAGAGAGAAAATGAGTTGGGAAGAAAAGATTAAGTGCCACGTCATTATTATTAATTTTTTTTAATTGTCACGCCAAATTTTTTGTGCCAACTTAGCATTTCGTTAAAAATAATTGACGAAAGTTACAATTTGGACCTATATGAAATAACACGAAAAGTTTAATGGTACTTTTGATGGAAAATGGATTTCGTTGGCATAACTGAAAAATGGGGTAAAGTACGTTGTGCTTATTGGTCATTTAGCCTTGGTTTAATTTAGAATACTTTTCGACATATTAAACTTTAAGTACAAGAGTTTTTTAATGGATTATTTGGCTTTTGGCCCCCATTAATTATGTCGTAACTAGCTTTTGCATCCAAAATTTAGTGTATTGTACCTTTGGTTCCCATTTTGGTCAAAAGTCCTAATGTACCCTTCGATTTAAGCAATTTCCAATTTTTTATATTATATTTTTTATATATAAGACACGTACACACACACACACACACACATATATATATATATGTATGTATATATTGTTGAAATGGATTATTGAATACAAAAAAATTATCAAAATGGAAGTAAAAATCATAACAATGATTCTATGGAGTCCGACTCTAGCCAGATCTCACATTTGGAAGGGAGGAAATAAAAGGGCATACAAAAGTGAAAAAACTGGATGTATTTGAGAAGTAAAAAAGATAAAGAAAAAACCCTCTCCTCCTCTGTTTCTTTCTTGTTCTTTTATGGGTGTATCAATTCCATAAACCTGTTTACTATGTTTACATCCAATGATCCTTGTGGCATCAGAAGATGTATTGAATTTTGTTCAACATATTCTTTAGCTTCTTCAATTCTACACTTGAAATTAACAAAAAAAAATAAGAATTTATATGATGCAATGTGACGCCCCGAATCCCATTATGAGGTTTACACCTCAGGGACCCGGTTAATTCATCACATTGCCGTACGCGACGGAGGATTTAAAGTACATAATTTAAAACTTCTTCCATAGCAAATTATATATAAAGCCTCATTTAAGAAAATTTTGGCATGTGGACTTCGTAAGTTTAACAAATCCAAACCTGTAAATTTATAAAATAAAGTTAATTCCTAGAATATGAACTCCACATTTGTAAAGTTGTTAATCAATAAAATAAACCAAGTAAATCCTCCAACGAGGTCCCAACTTCAATCAACATGCTTTACATTACATATGGTAAAATTGACTACAGGGTTAATTATACAAGTAGACAAATCAACAATGGTACAAAAGCTAAGTTGTTTACGGATAACTACAAATAGTCTAAGGTCATCATAGGTGTCTATACTTCGTACTCGTACCGCCCCTAAAGAGAATTACCTGCAAAATTGGGTTGGAAAATAGGAGTGAACCAAACACAGGCTCAGTGGGAACTATAAGGATTTTTAATAAGAACCTACACATTGTCATTCACATGCAACGTGAGATAATGAAAATAGTAAAATAATTCTTCATCTATATAGATATGCAATATTTAAAATATATAGAATACTACACCGAGTTTCCACAATTAAAGATGGGCGTCTAAGCTGCTCTATAAAGCCAACTTGTCCCAGTGGCTCAATATATGTATAGATAGAACACATGCATGCTATGCACATAACATGAGGTCCCAAACCCAAAATAGAAAAATTGGATAATTGAATACATTGATAAATAGAACCATGAAATGAGCATAGGCACTAATCTTTAAATCATAATCTCTTATCCATTTATCTCATATTCGTCTATCTCATATCCTACTATCTCACATCCAACATCTAGGATTTTTTCGATGGTGCACAGCGATCGTGATTTAATCCCCCAAGGCTAGGGTATGCAGACCCCAAGGCTGGGTCCCCCCGTGGACCCCCTAGATGTGCAGGGTATGGTGCCTCGCACGGTCCCCCTAGCTGGACCGTAAAGTATGCCACTCCCAAAGTGGGATCCCTCTACACGGATCATAGAGTATGCCGCTAATATAGCAAGGCCCCTTTGCGTGGACCAGGGTATGTACATACCAAGTCTAAGTCAACCCCATGGACCATTAATACATGTCTGTACTCAAAATAGCACAGTTTATGATAATAGTAAATATCAAGTAAGTTATATATATATATATATCAATCGCATATGAACTCAACATATACATATATCGCATCTCTATGTATATGGATATCCCCAAATCATATCTTCGTTTAACAAAAGCTTATCTAGTTATCACTCACTAAACATAGGATTTATATACGCACTAGACAGATCACCAAATATGTATACGTGATAGGTAGATAGATTTAATGACAGCGATAACACTTACGAGTTAAGACATATATAATATACATGTGCCATTTAAGAAACCAATATCATCGCATGATTATATCCATGTAGCACTTTAATAGCTCCAACGAGTGAGTTAGCAATCTGTTTGTAATAACTTCTAGGCTTGATAGACTATCACGAATAAAACAACTAATCTACTCAGTGACGTAAGTATCTCATGGATATAATCATCATAATGTCTAAAAACAAAATCATTTATTGAACCCACAATTCATTAAGTGTGGGAGTAAGATAGAAATGTTATAAGATTGTTGTTAAAATAGTAGTTCTCCACCAAAGTCATGATATTAGTAAATCGATGGCACGTGTATATCTTTTACTTCAAAAGAACAATATATATACAACCTCATCACGATATACTAGATGTGTTCCAAACCTCTTTAGTTGTATATTTATTAATATAATCCCTTATCAACTCAATAATATATGTAGGAACAATTACATATAGTTTCAAGGGTACTAAATTCTTATCAAAGTATGATATTAGTCATATTTTGTATAAATCCTCATTTTCTCAATCATAAAATAATATGTTTATACATATATAACCATAAATTTGAGCATATGTGCATATGCGCTAGTGGGTATCACTTAGGACTTATGATATTCTAACACATAATAAGGTTTACTTATAATAACATGAAATTACAACAAAAACATGTTTAAATCGAGGGAAAGAACAATAAATTTCACCCCAAAACCCCATGTATGCATACATTAACAAGTTCATAAGGAAAAACCCCAATTTTGAAAAAGAGGACGCAACACATAATAGTTGAAAAAGAGTTTGAATAATAATGTTCCCACCTTAATTGAGCTAAACCTTCGAGCTTTGTGCGATGATCAGAGTCGGAGAAGCACCAATTTCAAAAAACCCCAATTTGAAAGCTTAGAACCCTAGAAATGGTGGAAGGCAAAAATGGAGAAGAATATGAAGATGGTGATGATGATTTAATGATAGTATTGTATCTTGATGAATCATGGCCAATGATCCCTTAAAATCTCACAAAATATGAGCTATTTTCTCTCTCTAGCTTTCTCAAATGGGGTTGGTTCGAATGGGGGAAGAATGGAGATGAAAAGTGAGTATAAAGCAAAGGGAAATGGCTAAAAAACCCGCTGGGAGAGTTCTGATCGATCAGAGCTAACGATCAAAGGCCCCATTACTTGAAGCTCTGTTCATAATTTGGTAATAACTTTTCAGTCGGAACTCTAATTGGGGTGATATTTATATCAACGGAAAGGTAATTCAAAGATTTATAACTTCACAAGAGGAACTTTCTCCAAATTCTTGATGGATTAATTCCAAAAACCTATAGAAGACAGTAGTTACTGGTCAAAACACAAAAGTTGTAGAATTGATCAAAACCTAGAGGGTGGCACAAACAAGTACTCATTTGGACTTCGTATGAGAAAGTTATGGCATCTCAAAGTTGGCCAAAAACTTATTTCGGCAAAGGTTCGATTTTCCACCTTTAGCCACCAAATTCGACCAGGGCTTTCGTAAGTGCATTCCAACCATGCATGCATACTTAATATCATTAAAATAACTTGTTAGAAGTGTTGGATCAACTACGAAGGTTATGGAACAAAAATTGGCTAATCCAATGGAGATTTTGCCTTAAATCGGCTTAAAAGAGGAATTGGCGTGAAAACGAAAATAGAAGGCTTTACATGCAATTAATTATTTCATTGATAAAGAGAAACTAAAATTAAGGTCACTACAATGAACACAAGAATAATCTTAATTGAGTTGTTCTTGGAATTTGTAGCTTAGTATATAAAACCCAAAAAAAAACCAATTGCATATGAAATCATAAAGAAAAAAAAAACAAAACCTATCTCCCTATGTTTCTTTAGCTTTTTCTATAGTTGACGCCACCACACACTTTTATCTATATCTATATATATAAATATTGACAACCTTTGATTTGATCTTATGTATGCATATGTGTGTTTTTATACACACAATACAACCAAAGAGAGGGCAATGGAGGATTTATGTAACACCCCCGCCTTAATCTACAGGACAACACCCGTAATTAAGACCTGGAGTGCAACTAACCCATCTTAGATTGACTAAAATGGGTATATATGAAAATACATAAAGAAATTTAAACATTACATATCACACATGTCAATCATGCAAGCTAGAAGAAGATAGTATTGTACAAAATCATGCATACATGTAACTAATATACAAAACCAAACTAAGCAGTTGCAAGTCAATAGATAACACTTCGGGCTAGCCGTGTCTTCCCGAGATAATATATACATAACAAAAATGAATCTGTATCAGAGCCATCTATTTCGTTCCCGAACCCGTAGTCCCTTTACCGTCGTTCGCCCCCTGTGTACCTGTAATTGTAAATAAAACATGGGGTGAGCTCACAGCTCAGTAGGGGGAAAGCAGGGAATAACATAACGAGAATACAATTTACAGTTCAACAACAATTTATATTATAACAAATGCTTTGGTTTTAAAACCATCAACATATGAAACTATATGTGCTTATGCATATGCAAGTTACCTTCCTTGTGTCAACCTCAGAGCCACGTAGCCAGAATATATCCATATCGAACCGGAGTATAGCAAGGGCCTGACCGCCCTAAAGAAAATCCGACAATAATCATAAATTGGCCCATTGGCCCCAGGCTATATCATTCGATTATAATCAATTTGGACCACACGTCCACCAATAGTAACATAACCACATAACCATCAGTGCCTTACCGTTGTCTAGATTTTCGGGCTACACACCGCTGGCTCTAGACAGCCGACGCGTTGCTGCCCTCCGGAGGTTTAGGGATTTTCAACCCAAGGGCACCAAGCCCTATTTATTTTCCATCCCCGTAGGCACAGATCAATACATCATCCCTTCACAATCGAAGGGCCACAATATAATCATATCCGGATCCAAATCAGGATCATATCACATCCAGAATAAAATCATATCTGGATCCATATCAGGATCATGTCACATCTAGAACGATACAATAATCATAAGAAGCTCCCGGCATACTGATAAGAGATTTACGCCTATACGATAGGCCAGAAGAATGATCCAAGCTTGCCAAAGGATCTCCAAGATTTCGGTTGACACAAATGTAATGCATAATATGCATAGCATGCTATTTAGTAAACACATGAAGCAATCTATGCCATATACCCTTTAGCAAGTTTCGTTAGATATCCCTTGATGTGTATAAAATATTAACAATTCAATTTCATCACAAATAGCATCCATACATCCAAGGGATATCTCGTACAATTCAATTGGCACACTACATCAAGTATAAATGGCATACTTTGCCTCAAAACATGCATTCATGTCACTTCACAAACATTTGAAGTAATTTATGCCATATACACTTCCACGAGCCCAACCCCGTATTCCATTATGTGTAGAAATAACAACGGTTTATTTTTATCAATTTTTAGGAGTCAAGAATCCATCAAATACTTCATAGGGTTGAATAATACAAAGGTATCATGTGTGTATGGCATTTATGGCTTCAAATATTACATTTGAACCTTTACAAGCATTTATAAATGCACTCAATATATGTATCATAATTTTCTTAGAGAACATATGGGGAAAACATAATAAATTTCATCAAACAAGTCATACTACATGTTTTGAAAACATTTAAACTATATAATTAAGTTTTGAAGTCATATAAAACGCCTACCTCAAGCGTATAGACCAAAAGAAAGAAGAAAGATGATACTCGAAGCTTTGCTCGGTGAAACCCCGAATCTCTCACATCACTGTGTTTCTAGAATAATAAAAACCCCCAAATATAAGAAGCTTAAACTCCAACCCATGCAGCCACCGCTTACCCACGAGCTCCTATCACAAAGAATCAAGGTAGTGGATGATGAATAGTGAAGGAGGAAGAGATTCAAGTGATTTGGAGCTTTGATTCTTTGATAAATGATGAAAGATGCGTTAAAAATCTCTCCGAGAACCCTCACGCATGAGCTCCCATCTCCCTCTAGTGTTCTCTAGAAGCTTCCTTCAAAATGGGGTGAAAAATAGGTTAAAAACGCTTTAAAACGAGCTTAAGTCGGTGGGAATAGTTAACTGGTGGACCGATATGCAAATTACCCAATACCGGTCCGCGGGGGTCAATTTTCCCAAAATTTTGGTGTCGGACCGGTATGCCAAAAACGCCATACCGGTCCGCGCTTTAATTTTTGGGCCCTGAAGCACTATTTTTATTTTGGCCATAACTTTTTGCTCAGAACTCCGATTGAGGCGTTCTTTATGTCCACGGAAAGGTATTTCAAAACTCTACAACTTTATAAGAGAACGTTTTCCCAAATTATGGATATATTTTTCCCAAAAATTCACCGAAGACAGTGCTATGCCGAAACGCTACCGAATGACCAGAATTTTGCAATGGGCCTACTTTGCGCCCTGTTTTGACCGACGAGAATTATGAATTGGACTTCGGTCAAAACACGAAAGCTGTATAATGGTACAAACACTAGACACCCACGTGAACGGAATCTCATTCCGGTAAATAGAGAAGAAATTACGATAGCTCAAAGATAGCTAGAAATAACAAATCGGGAAAGACCAAAACTTCTTATTTACCAACCAAAATCCATTCGAACCATGCGAATCACCTAAAGATCATTCACATGAGTATAAATAAGCTAACATAATTCAATTTAAAATAAATTAAAGTACATGGTATTACAATTTACCTTGAGAGAGATAGTTAGCACTTGAAAGATTCAGCCGTGATGGGTTTGTCGGTGGCATTTGAAGGGTTCATTCGGCTCGATATAATGTGGAATACTTGAGAGCTTATTTATGAGGTTTTATTGAATTAGGGTTTGTTGTTGTGGTGGTAATTAGTGAGTTAAGGTTAGGGTACGACCTTGTGATTGTTAGATTTTTTTTTTTTGGACATGGTTGTTGGATTTAAAGAGAGATTTATGATGGTGGATTGATTATGTTTAGGTTGTTTGGGAAGGAAATTGTCACATAGAAGACAAAGATGGGGGAGGAAGAATAAACAATATGTGAAAATGGAACATTGAGAATGTTTCTCCATTTTAGCACTGTCATTGAAATTTATTCGGAGTTATGACGGAGGTGCCATTAAGAGAGAAGAGAGAAACAGTGGGGGATGATGAACAAATGGTGAGAGTGGATTGGAAGGAGAAAAATCAAAGGGCATTTTAGGTTTTTTAACTAAAAGAGAAGGTCAACGAACATATTGACTAATCTTTGGACGGAAACCGTCCAAATTAAATGGGGGTCAAAGGTACAATAGTGGTTTTAGGTGCCAAAGTTAGCTATGGCAGAATTAATGAGGGCCGAAAGCCAAATAACCCTTTTTTAATATATTGAATTTGGGGTACCAGTGGCATTAATAGTCAAATCATGAAAATTTAAAAACTGAAACATGATGAAACTGTTGCTGTGATAATCGAAGTCTAATAAATAACATAATGGTACCTAAAGTCTAATTAGCAATTATGAACAGGCCCCAAATCAAAAATTCTTTTAATTATATAAAATATTTGAGATTTTCAATAACTAAATTATTTTACATGAACAAGCTAGCTAGAAAACAAAGATACACCCAAAAAATGATAAAACAAATCCGAAACATATTGATTGAGTTTAATGCGGAGGCAAGATAAAAGAAACAACAATTTATACTTAAATTATATATCTATGGTATTCAGTATTTAAATGCTGTCAAGGCTGCTTAAAGTTGGTTCGCTCAAATGGCGGTGTACACAAAAAGAATTACCTTATACTATATATTATACTAACAAAGCAGTTCACTAGCTCGATCCGCTCGATGCAAAAGTTCTATTATAAATTAATTAGAAGTGTTGATTTTTAGCTATAACACCAAATAACTTAGAGAATCTCAAAATGTTATATTTGACAAGAAGCTGTCTAATTATGTATTAAAATTAAAAATTATTTGGAGATTGTAAATTATGGACACAATTCTTATGCAATTTTGATAAATATCTCCTCGTTCAAAGTAAATATATCTAGATAACAAAAAAAACTTTATAAATAGATAACCCAGATCCTTTCTATTATTAACTTTATTATTTTAATTTCCTCTCATATCTTATAATTTCAAACAAGTGGGTTAGCATTTTAATTATTTTCTAATAAAAAAATTATACTATTTTTTTTCTACTAGTGTTAAAAATTTAAACCAATTTCTACGCTTCTTTTCATAGCTAATTAATATCAAAATCTAATTATGATAATGTTAATTTCAAAACAACTATACAAAAAAAAATCAATTTATAAGCTTTTAGTCACGTAGATTTTGTTTGTGGAGAGGCATGTAACAAGCATGAGTTATATATAATATGTTGAAATTTTGTTTTTTTCTCGACAAATGTTCATTTAATTATTTGATTATTATGAAGGGCATACATACGAATTCATATATTTTTTTATAAACACCATCCTCATTGTTATTTTTGAATTTAGAAATGTTATTTTTGTTATTATCATAAATAATGCCATTATTATTGTTATTACTAGTTTTCAGCTTTGCGCAATACACATGCTATTCATAATTATTGTTATATATTGAAAAATCATGAATACATATATATAAATTATGAAGTTCACCAAAGATACACATATTTTTCTAATTTTGATTGTTCTTTCGATATTTGAATCGATGAAAGTGTTTTATATAGTATATTTACATGAGAGATTCAAGATTCTCACCATCTTTTAGGCCAAATTGTAACCACTCGGGTTCTCGATCCCCTAAAATGGATGGCCTAAGTTGTAATTTAGGGTCATAACCCCAACATATATACTAAGAAAATTCCCATTACGCTACCGATGTGAGATATTTTGGGTCGTTACACAAATTCAATTGTGTATTTGGCACCTTCAATTCCAAGAACTTGGGAATGCAATTTGAAGTTCATTCATAGAGAACCAAATGAATGTGCTGATGCATATGCTAAATTGGGGCATGGAAACTGCTGATGTAGTTTGACTTCGGTGCTTTGAATGAATTACGAAAAAAAAATTACATGAATATTAAAAGGATATTTCAAGTGAGAAAAACACCAAAGTAAGTGCAATATTAAGAAAAAAAAACTTTTTTGAGGGAATCAAATTTTGGGGTAGATTGAAGCTTTCTAAAAGCAGAAGAACAAAATGGAAAGGAGAGAACAAAGAAAATTATAGAGAAAAGAGAAGTTTGGTATAGAGAAGGAGAAATATCATTTAAGTAAGTTGGATTAAAGTAGAATTGGCATGTGGCAGTTTGTTATTTTGCTCTTATAACCCGTTTAATTTTGACAACATGTAAAATTTAATTTAATCAACTTCTATTTTCAGCTATTACACCAACTAGCTTATGGAAAATCTATTCATCTTCCTATATGTTTTTTGTCAAAAAGTCAGATTGGAGGAGAAACTCTCTCATAGTCACTAATACTCTCTTAAAATTTAAATTAAAATTAAACACCATTCATAGTCACTAATACTCTCTTAAAATTTAAATTTAAATTAAACACTATTTAGGAGAGTAATTTGTAGGCAACAGTTTTGACAAGTATCTTCTCGTTCAAATTAATCTAAACTACTTCTGCATAAATCTTGTATCTAAAGGTATACAATCATTTGCATTCATACAAATCACTTCCTTGTTTTAATTTCCTCCCATACCTCATAATTTCAAACTAATCGCACTATAAGAAAAAATGCCTTTTGTGACGGATGAAAAAACCGTCACAAAAACATATTTGTGACGGTTTTCGAAGCGTTACAAGTTAGGGGGTCTAAAAAAACTCGATGATGGAAAAATTCCACACAAAGACTTTTTTTGATGAGTTTGAGACGGTTTTGTCAGTGTTACAAAAAATCTATCATTTTTGTCAATCTATTGTCATAGTCTATTTGTGACGGCTTGAAATGCTACTTACATAAATTTAGTCAAAAATACATAAATTTGTTCATTGCAAATAGTATATTTATGACAGCTTGTTCTCGTTACAAATAAACATGTACCATATTTGGCACAGCTTAGTAGCCGTTGCAAAAAGTGTTATGCCCTATTTGTGACAATTTATATTAGTCGTCACAAAAAGTGTTGAGCAGCATCACAGGATTGCTGCCTTGTCCGACTGATATTTGAATGGTGTCATTATTAAAATATCAATTACAACAAACCAATTGAACACGAATAAAGCAAAACTGAATAACATCAATTAAATAATTTCCATTACATAGTCTAAATAAAACCAAAATATAATATCTAAAAGTATTATCCACCAAGGAATATATCATATTGTTCAATATAAATCCAAAATTATAAAAGAGTATAATAATATAGTCTAAAGAAAATGAAACCATTGTCTATATCTTCTAATTTTTTTTCCAAAACGAAGCTCATTATAGTAATCTTGCTTGCACAACCTTCATTCCCCTTCATTCATTTCCTAAAACATAAAAAAAAAAAAAAAATGTTATCAGGCATTAAATAACTTAAAGTAATATTTGTAACATTAAATTCTTGAAAAAAAAAGTGTATTGATCCCTATTTACTAATTAAGCACTACATCAGATCTCAGAAAGTTGTTAAATACCATTAGGGTGACTTTGGGCATTTATATTATTCTTGTGAAATTAACCAACATTATTCAAAAATAAATAAATAATATTGCTTATAGTACATTTTAAGTATATTTAGATATTTCAAGTGTACCATTTGAATTTGAAAATACACTAACCTCGTGAGAAAAGCTTTCGTCTAGGTCAAGGTCTGGGCGGTGAACACTTGATGAAGTAGGTACCTATGCATATACAATTTGAGTTATCAAAAACTTATAATAAATATAAATATTTTGAATGTAAATTATAATATATGTGACAAAAATAAAATTACATTGCCAATGCTAGATGGCCCATTTCCACCACACGCAACTCAGCTAGAACTTCATCCCGAATGGAAGCTCGCATAGTTTTCATAGCCTCTTTAATTCTTCAATTGATCTCTGCATCACGCTCTCTAATTAGTTGATCTAGCTTTGTGCTGAACTCTATTCCAGTCTCCTCCCGTATCTTGTTGAACTTATCTTCTTTAGTGCTATTTCCTTTGCCAAAAACAACTTGCAAGGTGACACCTTTTCCATAAGTTCGCACACACCCATGCCAATTGGGACTAACAACTTGGGCAAATTCCCCGTCTATAAACTCGGGGGTTCATTCCTCTTTTGGCACTACATCCTTTCAACTCTCCATCTTCGCTTACAATTTGACATGAAATTTTTATGTATATATATTAGTAAAAATTTTATTTTAACAATATTAATGAATTCCAATATATCCATGTAATAGTTATTACTCACAATAACAGCTTGTGTTTTTGGACTCATAGGGCCGCCATTTTTAGAAGTGTGTGTTTTTCTAAATACGTTAATTCAATTAGTATCTTCTCATGCTTCCTCCATCTAATATTTTATGAAAGTAACATTGTTATAATCCAACAATATGAGAATAACATAACTCATAATCTATAATAAAACTTACATCTGCTCTAATATGAGCATGTGGCATTCTCCTAGTCCTGTGATTTAAATCTTGATATTGATGATTTTTTTGTTTTGAGTAGAAATAACCTACAAAATCCCCGAGGCTAATTTACAAATTTTACATCTTAATGATTTGATGTAACTATCATGAAAATTTATTAGATACCTATTGCTTCTCAATCCCCCAATAGGCAACAAATGTCTCATACTGATCTTGAATCACCCTAAGCGGCTTATTGTTTAAGCATTATTCATCGGTTTCCCAAATGTTGTTGTACTGCGTTTTCACATGACTTTTCCACTTTCTCCAAATATCTTTGACATTTTTAGGCAATTTTCTCTATACTCTGGAGGAGCATTCGTATTATCCTATAAATAAACCTAAATTTAATCATTACTAAATGACTACAGTAGAATATATTAAACAACTACACTAGAATATAAATTAATGAATTTAAGCATAGGATACTTACTTCCACCTCTTTCCATATATAATCCAATATATCTTGGTGCACTTCTTTCCGCTGCTCATATATTAATGGAACTTACTCCCCATTCCGAGCTATGATCCAAGATGCATTTTAAGATTTTTATTAGGACCATATGCTCGCATATATTGATTAAACTCTAAGTGCAACTTTTGACCAGTGCCCTAAGTGTTTAATCCCCTTGCCATGCCTCTACCTCGTCGAATAGAAGTAGATTCGCTAGCAAAAGTACCTATGACTTAAGAAAGGCCAAATGTAGCAAAATAAGCTTACTAGAAAAAGCCAAATCACATGTAAATATAGCACCAAATTCAACAACAAAATAGTGTATAAACAATACCAAATGTAGTCCCAAAGAAATCCATAAATGTGTAAATAACTACAAATGATGACCTAAAATGATCCCTAAATGTTTAAGAATAATCCCCAAATTTAGTCCAAAAATAGAACCTAAATTCAGTCCAAAAATAGTCATAAAATTAAGTTCAAAACAGTCCAAAAATTAGCCCCAAAGAAGACACCAAATTCAGCAGTAAACAACCTTTTTACAATCCCTATAATATATTAAAACATGCCTGAATGCGGAAAATAAATAGTATTATAAAAGCAGCCAAAAAAGTGCGTATGCAATACCAAATGTTCCCATTCAATTATAAACAATCCCCTAAATGTGTAACATTAACACCCCTAATTCAACTCAATTTAAATACAAAATTAGCACTTAAAGTTCAGTGGTGCCTAAGGCTGAGTATTCACCTAAGATCGAGTATTACATGATGGTGGCTTGGCGGTGGCGGCATTGTGATTTGTGGCAGTGACTGTTGCTGCATTGAAGACTGCGATTCCAACATGTCCATAATCGTCTTACCACATGGTCTTTTCGAAAGGACCATGATAAACCTATTAATAAGAGAACAATTAATATAATAACTAAAATATACAATAATCAAATTAATGTAATTTTGAATATAGATAAACCTATTCTACGGGACCAGTGCATATAGATAAATAATTCAAGAAACAAGACAGTTAATGAAAACATTAATGAAGACCATTAACATATATTTTAAACATTAAAATCCGAATTTAACACAACAATATCCTACTACAAGCACTGAAAATTATCATTCATAAATAATATCATTATTTTCTTCTAGATGTGGAATAGTTGTGTCAATTGTTGCCCCATTTACTCCTTTTCTCACCCAAGTAACATCACTATCATGGGCAAATATAGTGTCACTCAGTTGTTGCCTACTAATGACTCGATTTGAGGGATTGTTGTCATATCAAGAAAAGAGTTCCTCGAATACAGGTGAAACAAATCTCGAACTGTCATTCGAATAAAAACATGTCAATCCTGTTCTACAAGGTCTTGCACATACCAGACTTGTTCTGCTTAGGATGCTAGGATAAAGGTTAATCAATCTCTCTATTATTCGGGTATGATAGACGATTGAAGTTCACTAAAGTCAACTTATACTCATATTCCTTCGTTCTTGTTTGATAATCCACCCAATCACACTTGAATAAAAACAAGTCTTATTGTGTTAGTGTAGCGGATTTCAATGATATCCATTAACCCTCCATAAAAGGTAAGTTCACCTCCACAAGGATTCTTATCCTTTTGAATAGCATAACTAATTGTATGAGATTTAAGAACAATGTTGTTGTTTTAAGTTTGTCCTATTCCTATCATGATCTTTTATGTGAAAATGAAATCCATTAATGAAATAAACTTTAAATCTCCTTCCAAATTGATCAGGACCTTTACCCAAAATGACTTTCTTACATACAAATTGATTAGACCTTTACAAGTTTGCCACATATTGGAAAAAAGATAAAATAACTATTAAACATTGATCCTTAAACCATGAAAAATAATCAGGATAATTTTTCATTATAACTTACATGATCCTTAAACCATGTTAGAAAATTTTCACTATGAATGCGTTGAATATCAAGCTCCGGTGAACGTCTTATTTGTTGAGCAATAGTTGCATAATGTTGCCTACAAGGATTTGTAAATATCTAAAACTAATTATAAAGTTGCAAAATACTAACATGAAATTTCTAATAAATAAATTAGAGCGACACATACTCTCTAAAAGGAGTCACGGAAACAGTATAGGCAAGAACATATCTATGTGCTTGTGCTCGCATAACAGCATCAAGCAAAATGAGTTTTCCTTTTCCCACAACATGACCACTCCTATCATTTCCCTCAAAGTTCCTAACTGGTTGGCTAGACTTGGTTTCCACATCATCTAAGTATCTTGCACAAAAAGTCATGCATTCTTCTATTATGTAACCATTTGCAATTGATACCTCTGAATGAGTTCGATTGCGTACATATTGTTTCAATGATAGTAAATGCCTATAAATTAAAAAAGGTTCAAATATAATATAATTCAAATTTTGAGCTTACTAGATTTATATTGTATATATATGCACCTCTCTATTGGGTACATTGATTGAAATTGCACTGGCCCGGCAATTAGTGCCTCATCGGCTAAATGAATGGGCAAGTGTTTTATTATGTCGAAAAAAGAAGGCGAAAAAATCTTTTTCGAACCAGCAAAGAGTCATGGCAATGCGATCTTGAACTTTCTCCAAATGAGACAACGTATTAACTTTATAACACAATTGTCTAAAAAAATTACTTAATTCAATCAAAGCTTCAACCACATTCTTAGGTAAGATTGTGCGAATAGCCAAAGGTAATAGCTGTTACATTAGAATGTGGCTATCGTGACTCTTAAGACCTGATATAGTATGGCTTTCTAAATGCACACACTTTGAGATATTAAAAGAATAGCCATCTGGAACTTTGATACCATTTAATACTTGCCAAAAAGTATCATTTTCTTTTTTATCCATCGTGAAGCATGCAAGAGGCAAGTACACCTTACTAGAGCCTCGTTGTTGGGAGTGAAATGCTTGCCTAATTTTCAACACTTAAAGATCCTTTCGAGAGTTCAAGTTATTCTTAGACTTTATAGTAGTCCCTAATAAAGTAAAAAGTACATTATCGCTCACGTTCTTCTCAATATGCATATTACATCAAGGTTGTGGCGAATAAGATTATACTCCCACTATGAAAGTTAAAAAAAGATAGTTTTTTTTCCTCCAATTATCTGACTTTTGAAGTTCTCCCTCTTCCTCCTCTCTCTCCCTCTTTTTGATCAAATCGACTTTCTTATATTCGGTTAACATTTGAATGTCATTCAATTGTTGTAATAAATCGGATCCCGACAATGACTTTAGCTTGCCTTTTAATTCACGAGTTCCATCGAAAGATACCCGATCTTTTTGAAATTTATGGGTCGGTATCAAGAATCGACAATGTCCCATATAGCAATATTTATGCCCATTTTTCAACCTAAAAGATCAAGTTTCCTTACTACAGTTAGGACAAGATAATGCACCTTTTGTACTCCAACCAGATAAGTTAAAGTAGGCAGGAAAGTCATTTATTGTCCACAACAAGGCCGCATGTAATTGAAACATCTGGTTTATTGATGCATCAAATGTACTTACACTATTACACCACAACTCATTTAGCTCATTGATCAATGGTTGAAGATAAATATCAATCTTATTGCCAAGTCTTTTGGGGCCATCAATAAGCACCGATAGTATAAAAATGGTTCTTTCACGCATAACCATGGTGGTAAATTGTACGGTATAAGCATAACAGGCCATGTGCTATGAGCAATAAACATGGTCCTGAATGGATTGAATCCATCAGATGCTAAAGCAAGTTTAATATTTCGCCCCTCACTTGCAAAAATAGAATTATTATCATTAAAGGCTTTCCAAGCAGGTGAGCTTATTGGATGTCTCAACAAGCCATTATTTGGGTGTTCCTCAACATGCCACTTCATTAGAGAAGCGGTCTTTGATGACGTATACAATCATTTCAACCTCGCCACAAATCCCATATATATCAAGATACTTAGCTTCCTCTTGAAAGAACATACAATGATTAGGGCATGCATCCAAAATCTCATAATTGAAAACCAATGTTAAAAGTTATTTTACTAGCATCATAGTAGGAAGTGGGAAATTTAATATTCTCAGGAAAAGCCTCGTTCAATAACTCTAAGAACATTATAACAGACTTATCCGTCCACCCACATAAAACCTTGATGTGTAGTAAATGAATAACAAATGAGAGAGTCATAAATTTCTTACAACCAGGATACAATTCATTTTAGCATCTTCTATAAGTTTAAAAAAAGATTTAGTTTCTTCATCAAGTCCATTATTACTATCCATTCTCGGCATCCCCATCACCTTTTCTAACATTTATACCATGTCATCTCGTGTTTCTAAATCCATTGATATATTGTCTCCCTCTCTATCTTGGTTTTCATTCAAAGAAACATAAGATTCTCCATGATAAGTCCAATTCGTATGCTTGCGTAAAAAAACCATTCACAAGTATATGATCTTTCACAATATTCGGCCCGTGTAAATTGGTAACGATCAACACACTTCTTACATGGACAATAGATAGGCGAATCAAATTATTTTTTAGCATAAGCAAATTCGAAAAAAATTCTCAACCCAATTCGTATATGCTATTGATAACCTATTCACTAGTTCAATCCAACTTTTATCCATAGATATTTAACCTAATGAAATATCAAGCACAAAAGATATCATCATTAACAAGCACAATAAAACCTAAATTAAACTATATATGCATATTTATAATAGGGATATGGTTTTTAATTAAAAATTTATTTGACCAATTTAATGGATAAAAATAGTCCTATAAAAATGTTCCAATAATTTTCTAATACTTGAATAGAATCCATATATATAGGGTGAATAAGCAAATCCCAAAACTATAAATATTAAAACTGTTAAATTTTGAACCACTTTGTACAAACCATCAACACACATGTTCCTATATACTAAACCATTTCTTCTTAGCAAGCATAAAATATAATATAGTATCCTATCATATCAAAAATACCTTTCTCTAAGGACTTCAAGTACTAGAAGCCTCATATCTAATAGTATTAAAAAATCAAACCAATTTCTACTTTTTCGCTAATTAATATTAAAAACTAATTATGCTATGGTGATTTCAAAACAAATATACAAAAGTCAATTTATAAGCTCTTAGTAACATAAGGTTTTTTTTTGCTGAGAGGCAACACAAGTTTTGCAACAAGCAACAATGAATGTAACAAGCATGAGTTATACTTGGAGCGAGTGGGCTAGCCTAGTTGGTTAGGCACTCACCATAATTTAGAAGATGTCCTAATTTTGAGTTTCATCAGGGCGGGTTATATATTATGTGATTTTAGTAAAGAGAAGAGACTTAGACCTTTTGATGTGCCAAAAAATTGGTACATTGTAGGCCACTGATATTTAATTTGAAGAGCATATATTATTACATTTGTTGTGGTTTTGGAGCTTTTCAGGTGTTTGAAATTAAATTGAGAAATATTCGAATGAAAAAATATTGACCGCACGCAAGGCGTGTGTTCGAGAAATTTCTGGCATTAATCCGTACGGAATTTTAAGAAAACTCAAGAGACAAAAGTTCTAGATCTTTGAGTTAGCTACGTGTGGGCGAAAACCTTACATCAATAGGAGTTCGGAGCGCGAAGTTATGCCAAAATACGATCAGTGCGCAGCATTAATTAATTCCAGCGGGCCAATTAAAATAACAAGCCCACAACAAGTTATCAATCTAATTAATGAGCTGGCCCATGTCATAACCAAGCTCAGCTGCCCAAGCCCATTCAGCCAACTAAAGAAGCCGCCCATCAGCCAAAGTATTTAACAATGACCTAGCTATCTCAATTATAAAGCTAGCAACAGTAGCCATATCAAAGAGGAGAGCAGCCGCGAGTCGACAATTTTTTTTTCTCTTGCACAGTTCTTGAGATAGTAGCCATTATTTGTACTTTTTTTTTCTCCTCCTTTATTCGTTATCGACATAACATCAATTCTTACTTTCTTTCTTCTTCTTTTAGGCATGGTTTTCGAGAAGAATAACTGCTTTTTATTTAAATTTATTTTTTATCCTAATCGTGCATAGTTCTCAATAAATACATTGCAGTTTTTCATTGCACAGTACATTCACTCTTGTTTAGATTTATAAATTTTCTTTGGATGAATTACGAAGTATTTTATTTTATATACACTGGAGAACATTTATTTTGAGGCGGATCTAATTCAAAATTATTTATTTACTTGCGCGTATTCAAGTAAGTATTTGATTTATTTAATTATGCATTATATAATTATGTTTTGTGTTTTAATTGCGAGCATGCTAGGCTAGGTTATTTTCTAGGGTTGAGGATATATTTGATTGATTCCTTGCATGTATTCATACCAATTGACTTTACCAATTTAATGTTTTAATGTTAAAAAAAATTTTTTTCTATTGAGTGCCTATTTTAATTGATAAAAATAAAATTGGATTCTCACTATTTTTTATTGGATTCACCTTATGATTTGTTAAAAGCGGATATAGGGTGTGTTTTGACGGATATAGTGAGTGTTTTGATTTTATACATTCGTTTGGCTGTGGAAGAATTAACACTTGGATTTTATAAACTAATTGGGCTTAATTGCATTTATTTTCTGCGTCTAATAGAGTCAAGAGACCAAATTAGTGCGAGACAATGAGTAGAGTTTGATGGGCATGAATACTAGGAATATGATATCAAATATATGACTCTGCCACCCTATTATTTTATTAATTGATTATTTCATTAGTACTTTTATTAATTTATTATTTTATTTATATTTTTAGTTAATAAATCATCCCACTCAATTTTTAAGCTAGATTATGAATTAATTAGAATTAGTGAGTGAAATACGTACGTTTCATCCGTTAAGTCCCTAGGGTTCGACCTCACTCTTGCCTACGCTATACTAGTATTCGATCGTGTACTTGCGAGTATATAAAACATTCACAACAAGCTTTTGGCGCCGTTGCCGGGGACTTGAAAATCCGTTTTCCACTATCTCACTAATTTAGATTATTTCCTTCTATTAGTTCCCTGAAAAAAAATTTGGAGTAGAATAATGTTTGAGCATTGTTTGGAAGCGCGGTGTTAAGAGATTGAATATGATAGAGAACTTAGAACTCAATCATTTGTTTGAAGAAGGAACAATGGTTGATGAACAAGAAAAAGCGAAAACTTTGAAGGAGCTTTTCTCTCCTATCACTACCAACCCACCATCATGCATTGTTTTACCTGTCACTACAGCAAACCATTTTGAGCTTAAACTGAAAGTGATGTAACTTTTTCCTAATTTTCATGGAATTGATCAAGAAGATCCTTACCTCCATATTAAGGATTTTCTAGAAATTTACGTAACTTTTAAGTTTCCAAATTTTTCTGATGAGTCAGTTCGCCTACGTTTATTTCCTTTCTCCATGAAAGGGAAAGCAAAGGCATGGCTCAATTCGCTACCTTCTAGGTCCATCACTCGTTAGGAAACTTTAGTTTCCAAATTTTTAACTAAATTTTTTCCCATGTCAAAGACAAATGAACTTCGAAGGCATATATCTAATTTTGTCAAAAGGGTCATGAAAAGTTTTACGAATCTTAGGAAAGATTTAAGGACCTACTTTTGAGATGTCCCCACCATGGTTTTGAAAAATGGAGACTAGTTCTGTTTTTTTACAATAGGTTGGCTCAAACCAAACGAAATATGATTGAGTCGATGAACAGTGGTACTTTCCTTAGTCTCACAGAAGATGAAGCTTATATTTTCTTAAGAACCTTTCTGAGAGCTCTCAGCAATGGGATTTCTTTCTCAAAGAAATTCATCAGCTCAAGTTAAGAATGAAGTCAAGAAAGAGGGCATCTATGAGCTATCTGAAAGTGTATAGACTAGAAGGCAGTTAAACAGTCGCCCAAAGAAACTTGAAGCGTTAACTTTGCGGTTAGATAGCAATTTTGTCAATCAAAGTCAAGCCGAAGGATGTTTTGTGTGTGCTAGCCCTATGCATGGGTCGCAAACTTGCCCCTCTATGGTAGGATTCTTTGATTCACGCCACAATAAGTAAATACGATGAATGAATACAAAAAGTAATTCAATATCCTATTCACAGAGACATACAATCCAAGTTGTAGAAATCACCTAAACTTTTCGTGGACACGAGCTCAACCCATACCCAATATGAGTTCCCCATCAGCTAGTGTTCCACGACAGCAACCACCTCCTGGTTTCCGACCTCCTATCAATTCTTATCCACCATTCCAACCTGTTCCACCTGCTCTATCACTCCATGTCACTCCACAATAATTTTCATCTTTGGAGGACACTCTCAAGCAATTCATCCAAGTAACCATCCAAAATAATCATACTTCAAGCCAACTTTTGTAAGAAGTTAGGAATAACGGCCTCATGAACACGCAAGCCATCATTAGGTTAGAGAGTCAAATGGGCCAAATGGCAAGTCAATTGGGTGAAAGGGAATATGGTAAGTTTCCAAGTCAGCCAATTCCGAATCCTAAAGGTGTTTCCTCAAATAGGACCACTCCTAACCCACCACATGCACCAACACATGGGAAAGTTCATCACCACACTTAGGTCGGAACGGTAATTGATAATAAAGTGAGAATGCCAGATAGCAAGGAGAAAGAGAAAGAAGAAGAAGAGCATATTCCAACTGAGGTTGAGTCTTCACCTCAAGTTGTGAACTAAGCTCCTCCTACTAAGCAAGCAATTTAAGATCTCTCGAATAGGACCTTTGTTCTTAAAGCCCCATTTCCTCATAGGCTAAAAGAATAAGAAAGGTACTCAATTCGAAAGAAAATCTTGGAGGTGTTTTTAAGCAAGTTCAAATAAGCATCCCATACTTGATGTCATCAAACAATGTACCTTCTTATGCAAGTCTCAAGGCATTTTGAAACTCCA